>VZTF01009686.1:738133-840302 GCA_013397755.1 Cnemophilus loriae
CCCCCGGCCCGGCCCTGCAGCCCGGGCACGGGCTGGGGCCATTGAACCTGTGCTGACCCCCGGCCAGCCCCGCGGCCTGGGCGCTCCTTCAGGGCCTGTCTTCCGGAGCCCCCCGCCCTGTTGTTTCCGAAAGGAAACCGTGCCCCTCGGGAAAGCTGTCCTGGAGCTCCGAGGGCTGGGGGTGGGAGTGTCGCGGGGGCGGCCCAGAGAGCTCGCGTCTGATCCAGTCTGCCCCGGCTGTCAGGGGTTAGGGCCTCCCCCTGCCCCCTGCCTAGCTCGGATTGTGCCCTGATGCAAGAATACACCCCTCGAAAGAACACGTATTGCTGCTAGCCACCTCTCCTTAGTTTTTTGGTAGAAAGACACAAGGCATGTAGAAAGTGACGTATTCAGGTATCCTTGGAAACAGAACAAGATTTAACCTGAAGAATGAATCTTAGAAAAAACGTAGTAGGAATGAGGACCGTACATCATATATTTATGATACTGGAGAAGATTGCAGAGCTACTGATAACAGTGGATTCAGATTTTTTATCCCAGTTACTGAAAGTCCATTTTGCCTGTAAAGAATGCTTAAAGCTTAATTTTATTATGTATACAAACAGCTATGGGATACAGTGCAGTGTCATCCTGAACTTTGTTTGGTTGCTCAAGGGGAAATGGTTAAGGGCTATTTCTCTATTGTATACAACTTACTCTGCAGAATTTAATGCATGTCAACTGTACAGTTACAGCATCTGCATAACAGTGGCAGTCATGCAACCTGTTGTGCTCTGCTACTCTCTCAGTGTTTTACTTTATAAATAGTCTTTGTTGTACTACCAAAGCTGTCTTACTGGTTATTTGGAAATGTACTTCCACTTAGTATATGTGAGTTAAACACAGAAGAAATCCTTCTAATTATTCTTGGTTTATCTGTTCAGAGTTTTCAGTAGCACAAGTTAGAAGAGTAAAGTCCACTAAAGCAGCAGCAGTTCTTGTTCGCAGTTGTTTATTGAGGTGTTCATGGGAGCTCCTCACCTTGGGGACTGTTAGATTTACTGGATAGAAATCTCTCAGCTTGAATTTAGGAACTCTATTTAGGGTAGTTATTAGAAATTTTAAGGGGAGTATTTTGTATCCTTGGAATACTCAGGATCTTTTGAAAGTGCTGTGTGGTTGTTGTAAGGTGTTTAAATGACACCAGTTTTCAGGGGACTATTTAATCTATAGTGGAATCGTTTCTAGAGTAGAGACAAATTGTTACTGGCAAGTTTCCTGAGTTAAAAATGAAAGTACTTTAGTAGTGGTGAATTGCACTGAGGCTTCTGCTGTCTTGGTTCCTGACAAGTCAGCCCTCTAAGTGATGAAGATACATTGCGTAAAGTTTCTAGGGAAAAACTTTCAGACTTCACGAAATATTTTATGTTTCTGTGTTGTAAAATGTACATGGTCCAGTTGTTAGGGGAAAGTATTCTTACTCATATCAAAATCTAGCAATTGTCAAGGTGTAGATTTTTGTGATTCAGAGCATTATGCAGAAGCAAGTTTGGATATGATGCCTGTCCCTGTCTGGCTCCACCAGCACAGAGTAGTACTTCAGTACTGCAGCATATTCTCCTCCTTGTGAGTTGTGAGGAAGAGAAGGGGCACAGGGATGCATGTCTTGTTTGTCTCTTTCACTGGCTTTTGATAATCTGTTATTTCTGATACTTTGGGGGCCATCAATATTCAACAGAAACACTGCAGTAAGAAGCAGGGGGGGCAGGGAAAGTGTATTTTCTCTTGAAAGGTAAGGTGTATGGTGTGATTTTATTGTGCTATGCCTGCAGTAATATGTCAGCTCATTTACTACTTTAACTTGGAGTGTGTTATTCAGAAATACTTTGTTCAGAATGAATTTGATTTGTATGCCACCATAAATTTTACCCTTCTGGGATAATCTGGGTAACAACAGAACTGGCATTCTAGCCATCTGCCTTGGGGCTTAGAAAGATAATATTGATTTGCAATTTACTTGGAAAATTTTCAGTTATAAGGGATTCTCATAACATTGAGTTGTTCTGCTTGAAGAAACTTCATACTTAACCTGAGGTAGACAGACAGCTTTTTTCCAGTAACACATATCTATCTAATTTATTTCTAGGGCAAGTGAGGGAGATGCCTGAAATGGCCTACTGTCAATTTGTTTTCATTTAAGGAATTATTTGACGCTTTAATTGAAGGAGTGGACCTGATATTAGGAATGTCAGTCTCTCTTTTTGGAGTGTATGCTTTATAGTAATATAATGGAGGTGTAAATATACACATCTATATGACCTGCTCTTTGGCACATTGGAGTAACTATGCTTTCTGAGATGAGCTGATTACCTGTATCACTGAGGAACACTTAAGTGAATAGAATATTTCTAATGCTACCTATTTGCAACGTTTGGCCTTGCAAAGCTGAACTGGCGCATTTATAAAATCATTAAGCTGTCAAGCAGCTTCATGATATGCTTAGTACTGTTCACCTGTGCAGAGAATTATGGCTTTGGGCCAAACTTGAAACACTGATCTCTGACTTCAGAAAGTATTCCTGCCATTTGCATGATCGTGCATAAAGAAGTTGGCATATATATTTATCAGTAGCGGTTCTGAAATTTAAATGTGATGTTGCTTGACAGATTTTTAAATATTTGGTACCATTTTGGTCTGGTTTTGCTACTTGACCCTGAATCGTTTAGATTCATTGCTACTTTAATTTAATGTATTTGATAGTAGTCTGATACTCAAAGCACTTAAAGCGGATAAATACTCTACACTGTTACATTTTATGCAGACGTGCACTCTGGCAGCTCCTTTCAGTTTATTCAGAGCTTTTCAAAAACATTTTTATAATTTAATGCATCTCAAAATAGATTTATTTTTTATTGGCATATTTCAAAGACCAATTAGGAAAATTTTCCTAAACTGGGGGGGAAAAAAATCTACCATTTCATCATTTTACCAATATCATAGTTGTGGAAAACCTGCTTTGAGCTTCACAATTGAAGACAGATATGAATTTCATAAACTACAAAAGTCAGCCATTTTAGTTACAATTCCTTAGATTTCTTTCATGTATAGTAAATAAGGTGGTTCTTCAGCTGTCTGAGAGTGTGCTATGGAGTTGTTGCTGCATGGATTGAATTGGTTGGTTGTGTCTTTCCCCGGTTTATGGCTCAGTGTAGTTAAGCTGTGTTTCTAATTGAACTTATGACTGTTCATCTAGAAGCAAAAACAGACAAAACGTAACCAAAATGCGAGTTCCAGGAGCTTACAGTTAGGAATTTGACATTTAGAAACCACATTTAATTTTTTAAAATATCTTTTCAAGATATTAAACTTAATTATGCATTTACAGTGAGATCTCTGTGAAAGATTAAACTTCGTGCTCTTTCAGTAATTTCTTTCAATTTGGATCCTGTTTGTAGAGATAAACATGAGGATCTTTAGTTTCATCATGGACAGGAGGTTGTGCTTTGGGTGAAATGATATGGTTAATGCACTCATTTCATTTTGAAATAATTATTTTTAAGAAGTAGCATGCTTGTCTTGCAGTTTGTAGGTTTGTTCAGTTTGATACATTTTGCTAAGAAAGTAAATAAAGAAACTGGTATTTATAAAATGTTTAACTTTTGAATTCTAGAAAAATGATCCCCCATTTCAACTCAAACTTCCTCCAAAGGCAGCTAGACCTGAAAAAGAAGTTGACCCAGAATATGAAGAGAAGATGGTAAGTGTTTTCATGACAAAACATACTGCAGCTTTTTATGACGCTTGGTTGTTGGAACAGGATCAGCACAGTTGCAAGGAGTTATTGCAGCCTGGATGTGTCAGAAAAGAAAAACAAATCAAGATTCATTTAAATGTCTAGGCCCTGTGTAGTGTTTCTCACAGTGACTAACAAGTATTTAGTGAAGACAATGAGAGCAGAGGAGGCAGGTAGTGGTAGCGCTGTTAAATACTGTCCCATTCTTCCAAGTATTTTTGTCTGCATGATTTTTGGAGTTGTAGCCTGTGGTTTTATAGTAGTTGTCAGTGGATTTTTGGTTTTCTGGTTTCTTTTTTAGTTATCCACACCCATCTGTGGTAAGGAGTTACTACTCAATGACATCTTATATTTAGAACTCTCCCCATTTTGTTTTGAATCTGTCTCTGCCAGTTTTATTTGATGACTTCTTGGGTCACGTCAGAGGCATGCTTAAGCTACTTCTTACTTAACTGAAATAGTGAAGCTGCCAGTTTCTCTCATAAAACCATGAAGGTTTTAAATATTTAAGTGCCCCATAATATGTGTGCCATAAGAGTGCAAAAGAGGATCTGTCCATGACATCAGTGAAGGCTGTCCATGACATCAGTGAAGGGAGCTTGTAGTGCTGGAGAGGAGATGTAACAGGGTAACTTCTGTGTGACAAAGAGGCGAAAACCAGGAGGACAGTATAGGACTTGTTCTTGTATTATGTTTGTAGTAAGTTCTTGGTTTAAGCTGGTACCTCTATCTTGTATTTTTTTTAAAAGCTTTAATGTTAAATGTATGCCTAATAATTACAGTAGAGTCTGAAAGGATTTGTTATCATGAAGTCAGGGAAGAATATAACTGTTAGACATAGAAAAACTGATACCTGTGTGTATGAGTACTTAATTTCTAGCCAAAGAGAAGACCTACAGTGAATCTGTTCTTCGAGAATGAGCTGAGTAAACAGCTAAACTTGTTTCACAGTAATACATGGTGAATTTACAGCTTTCCTAAATTACAGTGTTAGTTCAATTGTCCTAAGAGGCAAAGGGATTACATATCAAAAAATCTACCTTTTATCAATTGTGCAGTTGTGAGCTAGACTTTTACTGTTTTGTCAAAACATACTGCTTATACTAAGCCAGTAATATTGCAGGCAGAAAAGTATATTGTGTCATTCAATATAGGTGCTTATCAACTATGATTATTTTGCCAAAACCATCAGGTGTTATTTGTTAAAACAAATCCATTCAGAGGATTTATAGTTTATACTGATGATCATAAACATCAATGTCTCTACTTCCCCCTTCTAGAATTTCGTTTTCATAAAGGTTTTACTTGATATTTACATTTTATTCCGTTGTCAAGTTATTTACAGAAATGGTCCAATAATGAATGCAAGGGGGGAAAAAGTGGTAATTTTTTTTCCCGGGAGATCTTTGTAAAGATGTTCCTTTGCTGGAAAGGGGTGCGCTGTTAGAGAAACGCGGTGCCCTCGTGTGGCGAGATCGTGCATTGCACGTCAGGCTCGTTCTTGCCGCCCTTTTCTTTGGTTGGCGATTCTGCTGTTGTGGGAGACTTGCTCGTGTGTAAGTGACTTGCAGAAAGGCTTTCTGTGGGTCGAGGATTTCTTGGAAAGGTTAAGATGCAGAACTACAGTTTCACTTCTGTCGTTTATATCATGATATGTAAATGAGATCACATGGAAATAGCCTTACATGGTACAGTGTTACATGATGCTTAGATTTGGCATAGAGAAACAGATAACAATTGCATTCTGTCAGATAGAATTTGCATTTTATCATATTTTTCTTAAAAATGATGTAACATGTTATCTTCTAAATATAAAGAAGGCCACGTTTGCTGTGTGACAGTGAAGTGCACATGCCCCATTGAGATGGCAAAACTGAAATGCTTGAAATTTGAAATCTGACAGCAAAATTCACAAACTTGAGTAAAAGCAGTATTGAGCTGGTTCATCCATTACTTCAGAAGTAGTTCTAAAAGCAGAGCTACTACATCGTTGTCTTTGATCAAATCCTGATAGCCTTGAAGCTGATGAAATTTTTGCCACTGACTTGAGCAAAGTTAGGATTTTGTCCCTTACTGTAAGTCGTAATTTTAGTTTTGTCTTTAGCTTTTATAGACAAAGATTAAAGCATCCCTTCACCACTGCTGGTGTGCCATTAAGCAGCTCCAGCTCTATTTCACAGTGCTTGTAGCCCTCTGTGTTGTCTAACAGATGGTCTTGTCAGACTTTCCTCTTATAAGTTGTTCTCAGGAGTGTCTGAATTCTGTTTCTTAACAAAAATACGTTTTTATGAAGAAAAGTTATCTATTTTTCTTTTTTTTTTAATTCTCTTCCCCACTTTTAAAACTAGAAAGCAGATCGAGCAAAAAGGTTTGAATTCCTCCTGAAGCAGACAGAACTTTTTGCACATTTTATTCAACCTGCAGCACAAAAATCACCAACGTCTCCACTGAAAGTCAAGCTGGGACGGCCACGGATGAAGAAAGATGAGAAACAGAGTTTGATTTCAGCTGGGGAGTATGTTTTATTTTTATTTCTGACTTCTTACACTTTCGAATGACTTAGACTTTTTAACATAATCTGTTTAGAGATTGTACATAGAAGTTGTACTTTCGGTAAGTCCAGACCATTTCCCATTATTGGTGTATCAATTTCTTTAAAAGCTAGTTGGTTTGAAAGCATCATCTGCTCCATCAACGTAAATGTGACCTTGGATCGGAAATGCTCTTTTAAAGCAAGTTACCTGATTCTTGCCATGTGAAATGCTTTGGTCTGTATTGTGGAGTGACTTTGGAGCATGTGAATTGAATTTCTTTTATGTGATGCTGAACTAGAAGGTGCAGTCCAGAAGTCCACCTGATGTGACCCAGCTGGTAGTGGAAAAGTCAATGGGACCAGAGTGGGGCTAGACCAGATTATCACAAGTCAGTGCCCATGTAGTGGGGATGCTGGATCCTCAGCATCAACTGTCTCACTCCACCAGTCTGTCTGTGTGGGTCTGTAGTGCCTGTGGTGCCTCTGAGGAGTCTTGAAATAACAAAAAAACTAGTTTCTGGAATATTTGCAAAATGACATTCTATTTTAAAATTCTAATTTTTTTTTAAATTAAAATATGTGATTTTTCCGAACATTGTAATTATCAAGTAACTGAGTCTAAGGCCACCACTGATGTGTCTTGTATTTCTGTGTTGCTCATTAAAAAGTGCCTCAGAGAACTCACGATATTGTCAGATTATAGTTGGGGCTCTGAAAGAGGGCTTCATATCAACCTTTCCAATTAAAGCTGGAATGACTCCTAAGGAATAATGTATTAACAGGATGAGAGTTTGATCAGGATACCAGAACATACACATTGTGGATCAGTGACTGCTTCTGTTGTAGTTTGTCTTTGGAGTTTATAGCAGTGTTTGAAGTGTTTTTGTTCACATATCAGTGTTGGGTTCTTCCTTTAGGTACCGCCACAGGCGCACGGAGCAGGACGAGGATGAAGAGCTCTTGTCTGAGAGTCGGAAAACGTCCAATGTGTGTATTCGGTTTGAGGAGTCTCCTTCATGTAAGTATGGTGCTAACAGTTCTCTGGTTGATTTGATGTAATTAAGATCTGAGCAGATTGCAATTAAAATTTTCTGCTTAGAATTCGTATTTTTCTACTTAGAGGAATCTTACATTTGCAGATGTGAAAGGAGGAACACTAAGAGATTATCAGGTTAGAGGTTTGAACTGGATGATCTCATTGTATGAAAATGGTGTTAATGGCATTCTGGCAGATGAAATGGTAAGCAGTAATCTTTTGAAATTTTTGTGGTAATTATTGAGAAAAATTCAACATTAAAGTGCTTGTAGTATTTCATGTATGTACAGAGTATGCTTCATTCTACAACAGTCCGATTTTTCAAATGTGGAGTTGTAATGACAGAAATTCTATTGCAAACATTTCTTGTGTAGTTTGCTTTAAACAAATGGGAGAATTATATAGTAAGAAAATGGTTAGAAAGTATTTCTTTATGGTATTTCATTTAAGAAGGTTTCTTTCCCCCACTTCTTTGTCAATGCAGGGGCTTGGTAAGACTCTGCAAACAATAGCTTTATTAGGCTATCTGAAGCATTACCGAAACATTCCTGGGCCACACATGGTCCTGGTTCCAAAATCAACTTTGCACAACTGGATGAATGAATTCAAGCGCTGGGTTCCATCCTTACGTGCTGTTTGCCTTATTGGAGATAAAGATGCCAGAGTAAGTGCTCTACATTTCAGAAATGTATGCATTATTTGGCAAAAAATATCGGTTGGGTATGAGGAATTCTCCCTAAGCTATTTCCTTAATTACAGTATATTTTAGTAATCTTTAACTACATTAATGTTGAAAATGCAAAATGTTATGCTTGTGACTATGAGGAAAAACTCAAAATCAGTAGGTGAAATAATAAACTGGGATCAAAGTACAGCTCTTTGAGTTGTCTGTTTTTCTGTTGTTTTCATCTTTGATTTTTGCACTTATTTTTAATCTTTCTTCCATATTTGTAGTGTGACAGTGTGTACTCATTTTTCTTTATTGCACTCACTTTGTTACTTCTTTCTTCACCTTTTTTCACTCTTTGCTTGTATTTTATAAGCCTGTCTGGCCTTGTAACTAGGATTCTGTTGTAGAGCTTTTCATCTTTCATTGTGAAGGCCTTAAAATAGATATGGAGTGTTTTTCTAACTGAAGGGGATCAACGAGCTGGATGTTTCTGTGAATTCTGTGGCTGCTCATATGGATTGCATGGCTGCCTGTTCTTGCTTGAGGGTCGAAAGGCTCTAGAATGGAAATAGGAGCTGGCAGTGCGGCTGAAAAGGCCAGTGGCATCCTGGCTTGTACCAGCCATAGTGTGGCCAGCAGGACCAGGGCAGTGACTGTCCTCCTGTACTGGGCACTGGTGACATTGAGGTGCTGGAGTGTGTTCAGAGAAGGGAACAGAGCTGGGGAAGGGTCTGAACAAAGCTTAGGAGGAGCAGCTGAGGGAACTGGGCTTGTTTTTGTAAGTGATAGGACGAGAGGAAATGGCTTCAGGTGCACCAGGGGAGACCTGTCTGTGTGGCTTTCCCATAGGGTGATGTTCTTTCATGTGAAAGGATTTATAGGCCTTGATGTGTGCCTTGCAAAACAGAGATGGGACAGAGGAGGGAGGTATTCGGGGAAGAGAGGAGAAAGTTGGGAGTGGGCTATGTAAGTTGTTTTGAAACACCTTTGTGGATTGTATCTTTGGAGAAGTTAATTTAGAAGGTTTTTTCCACTTTTGTGGAAATTCAACTACTACTATATATGAATTACTGAGAAATGATGCTGAAGAGCAGATAGTTAATTTTGAATAGGAAATAACTTGTGTTTTGCTTAACTCCAGCTTTCTCTGTGCTTAAAGTACAAAGGATTGAAGGCTTTTGTTACAGTAACTTTCAGTTACTGAGAAGATGTTTCAGAGTCTTTTGTGTGCTAGTTTAGTGCATGGTGGTGGAAGACAGCTTTCGCTGAATGCCATAAAAAATGTTCATATTTATTAATGTTTATTAATCCAGTTCTTCTGCTTTAGGCTGCATTTATCCGTGATGTTATGATGCCTGGTGAATGGGATGTTTGTGTTACATCATATGAAATGGTAATTAAAGAGAAATCAGTCTTCAAGAAATTTAATTGGAGGTACCTGGTAATTGATGAAGCCCATCGAATAAAGAATGAGAAGTCTAAGGTAACTTTGAAATTTTTTGATGCTCTGAAATTAGTTTGATACAAAAAGATTGCATCTGATTTGAGCAGATTTTAAGTGTGTGTTTTTTTAAAATAGAAGCAATAAGCTGTTGGGTGGTAAATATGATTTTCATACATAGCTCACTGTCTCTAATTGATATTGTTTTAGGTTTCAAAAAGTGATTCACCGTGCTTAAATGTAGATGGTTGTTGATAACTATGTTGTGTTTCCAGCTGTCAGAGATTGTACGCGAGTTCAAGACAACAAATCGATTGCTGCTTACAGGAACTCCTTTACAGAATAACCTTCATGAGCTGTGGGCATTACTCAATTTCCTTTTACCTGATGTCTTCAATTCTGCAGATGTAAGTTGATGTTTGGAAGTACAGTGTTGTTATTTTCATTCAAGGCTACTGTCAGTAGAAGGGAAGAATGACCAGCCTAGTAGGAGATGGACGTTGTGGAATACCCAGGTCCAGGGAAAGCTCTGTGGCTTACTGAACTGTAGACTACTTCTTTTACTCTACCTAGTTCAAACAGTGCATTCTGCTGGTGTGGATGAGGCCTCAGACCATTAATAGCAAATGTAATACTTTAAAGAGTTTAAGAATTATGCAAAATTTGAGAAAGCAATGACATATCAAGAATACGAAGCATCCAAATAGGCTTAAGCCTTTTTTTTATTTAGAACTCAAGTAATCTTTCTTCTGTTTTACTGTTAATGTTTCTTTGTGCTTGTATTACTTGCTTATGTTATTTTTACTCTGCTGTCCATCTCATTTACTTAAGGATTCAAGTTGGTTTTTTTTTTGTCTTATTGCCCCATCATCATACAAGCACTAAAGGGAAGCGCTTGGACACTGCAGTGATGAGCATGGAAAATTGTTGTAAATTAAGCAGAGAATAATGGTATTTTGTCAGCAGAGTGGTGTGCTGGGCTCAAATGTTACAACATACCAAGGAGATGGCACAGTATTGCAGACTGATTTTTCTTTCACAGAAGTAATTTGTCTCAAGATTTATGCCACTCTCAGCTGGAATGAAAGAGAGTCAGTATGTGTCTATTAAAAGTACAGGTGCTAAACTGTTCAAACCAATTGTGCTGTTTCTCACCACAGGATTTTGACTCGTGGTTTGACACTAAAAATTGTCTTGGTGATCAGAAACTTGTAGAAAGACTTCATGCTGTAAGTAATTAAAGGTGTAATCGCATGTCATCATTAGCATGCACAGTGTAAAAAAGAAAACCAGATTATTTTCCCCTTCATCTTAAAGCTGAAAAGATGAACATGAAGGTATTTAGTTACAGAAATGCCTAGCAGAATTTTCATAAATTAAGCATTGGAGCTTCCTATCATAGATATTACTTTTTGTGTGTTACTGTATGAAGCAGACAAAATCTGAAAATGAAATATGAAAATGAAGAATTTTGAGATCTTTTTGAAACCATTTATTATTGTGAATAGTACACTGATACACATCATGCTAGTCTGAATAAAGGCATGCCTTTACCTTTGTTTTACTGTGCGTGAGATAAGACATTTTTTGTGTTACAGTAGCAAAACAAGTCAGAGAAACTACAACATGCATTGCTTATGTTTGAAATGTTGGTGTGTTTTGTTCCTGCTAGTGGAAATGAAACAGGGTGTATGTTAAAAAGGATTAGATTTTATAAAGTTATGGGTTTGGTCCTGCTTAAGATAACTGAGATGATTATGGAAATCCTTATATAGGGATACACATATTTATGTGTGAACTTAGTCATTGCTGGACAACTTGGTTTTATAGAATTTAGCAGAATTTTTTTCATGGAGTCACCATGACAGCAATAGATACTGATTAATTCTGAATAAATACTGTATAATTGAATCTGTTAATTTGGTATTTGAGACACTCAATTTTATACATTTATCTATGTAAAACATCTTAACTTGTGTAGGTTTTGAAGCCATTTCTCTTACGTCGCATAAAAGGTGAAGTAGAAAAGAGTTTGCCTCCAAAGAAGGAAGTAAAAATTTATCTTGGGCTCAGCAAAATGCAAAGAGAATGGTGAGTTATTTACATCAAAGTAAGATTCTTTTCTGATAAACACTATAGCTCTTCACACTGATTTTTTTTTTCTTAGAGTTGCATATTGAGAGAGTCAGATAGAGAAGCTTATTTATAGTTGTCTTTGGGGCTTTTTAAAAAATGCACAAGTTTCAGAGAGCTCAGGAAGGGTAATGAAAAAGACTGGGAGAAAGAAAGCAGAAACTTTTTTCTTTCCTTAAGTTTATTTGAAAGAACATACGCCTCCTAAGCTTCCTCTTTTGATCTGAGTATGTATGCACCAAAAACTCTTACCTGAAATTAAAAAAAAACCTTGAGTAGCTATATACCCAGAAGAGATGTGAGACAAGGATCCAGGTCAGTGTAGCAGTTTCTGTCAAATAAGTGATGTTTTTAATCCACTTTGTACTACTAAAATGAAAGCGTAAAATAATCCAGTGAATGACAGATCATTGTTGCTCACAGAGAGATTCCTTTTCATGTTTGGGTATGGATTTATAAATCCTTATTATCAATCAGATGTTTTTACCAAGTTTCATAAAAATGTATCTCATTGTTATGTAAACAAAGCCAACTCCCACATCCAGAAATAAGTAATTGGGATATTGCAGGGTTTCATTCATGTACTAAGAGTCAAATAAAAACTGGAAAGTTGTTTAAAACTGCCCTTAAAACCTCAGGTATACCAGGATCCTGATGAAAGATATTGACATCCTGAATTCAGCTGGCAAAATGGATAAGATGCGTCTGCTGAATATTCTGATGCAGCTGCGGAAGTGCTGTAACCATCCTTACCTGTTTGATGGTGCTGAGCCAGGCCCTCCCTACACCACTGACACTCATCTCATCACCAACAGTGGTAAAATGTTAGTTCTGGATAAACTGCTGGCAAAACTCAGAGAGCAGGGTGAGTACTGTTTATGGACAGCAGTGATCTGAATGCTCCTTGTAGGTTAAAGTATTTTTCAAAAATAGCACAGGTTCAGCTTTTCCTTCACTCTTTCCAGTGAATATATTCATCACTTTCTGTGAGGTTTTTGTTGAAAATTAATTTTCTGTAGATCTTAACACATAAGGGGAAGGAAATACGGGAATGATGAATAGGACTAAAAATACAGAGAAGCAGAAGGAAAGGAAGAGTAGAGCCTCCTTTCTCCTTTCTGTAAGAAAATTTCTGATGATAGGATTATTTCGTCTGTGCACATCAGTCTTCACCTAATTTCCTTACAATGGCTTGAAGTATTCTGTTTCTTTGGTTGTATATTTCTCCTGTATTATTTATCAAATAATATTATTGAGTGGTTAAATCACTACCAGAAAAGTAACTTCAGAAGGAAGGCTTACTTAAGTTAGACATAGTACAGAATATTTTACATAAATTCTCAGTCAAGCTATGTAGTAGCTCTGTGTTAAGATCGGTGTGAAAATGTAAAATGAATGTCAAAAGCTTCTGTGTTCTGTCAGGTTCCAGAGTTCTGCTGTTCAGTCAGATGACTCGCTTGCTGGATATTTTGGAAGACTATTGCATGTGGCGTGGGTATGAGTACTGCAGACTTGATGGGCAGACACCACATGAAGAAAGAGAGGTGGGAAAGTTGTATGCAAACAAGAAAAGCCTTTGGTTTACACATTAGATTAATAAGTTATTATTTACATATGTGTATGTAGCCACATCATTGTTTAATGTAAAGCAGAAATGCTAGTTTTTAAAAGGCTGCCAAGGGTATGTTTTTCCTAACCAAAGTCCACAGTACATTTCATTTCTTCAGCTAAATGAAAAATACATATATTGTGGCGTCAGTATCGATTTTCTCACCTGTCCAAACCTACAGTTTCTTACTTTGATAAAATTCTTTTTTATATGAAAATTTTGTAAACTTAAAAGAAATTTATTTGGAAAGCCACCAACATACTGGAAGCTTGTTTGAAAGATCTGATACTTTAGTGACGCCTTTTTTTTTCTTTCAGGAAGCAATTGACACATTTAATGCTCCCAACAGCAGTAAATTCATTTTCATGCTAAGTACCAGAGCTGGGGGTCTTGGAATTAATTTGGCAACTGCCGATGTGGTTATTCTCTATGATTCAGACTGGAATCCTCAAGTAGATCTGCAGGCCATGGTGAGTTAACTCCCTAATATACATTTGTTTGTTTAAGTTGTCAATGTTCTATTTTGTATGACTGTTTTCAGAACTTGCATTTTTGTTATTTTTCTTTGCTTTTTGTGTACACAAGAAAATACCAAGAAACTAAGGAATTGAATAAAAGGGCATGAACAGAATTTGTGGAGGAAACTGTAGATTTTGTGTATTTAGTGTAAATATTTGTCTTAATTATTTTCATAATGGCAGATTACTTCTATCAAAATACTGTATCAATATTGTTAATAGAATTATAGAATTATTCTTAATTCTGTCTTTTCAGAAGAGAACAGTAAATGAATAATAGAGGACTGTTTCCAAAATAATAACAAATAATGAAAAGCCTGCAGCCTTATATTCCTCTCATTTGGGAAGTTTATGCTTTCGATTTTTGTTTCTGCATAAGCATAAAGGCATTTGGTGGTGATGCCAAGAGGGAAAAGTTACCTTTGGGTTAAACCTACTAAAATCTTCTCTTTCTGAGTGCTGAATGTAAAAAAAAATAGAGTCTGTAATTTGTTTCGTGTGGAATAAAACTCATGTGATCCTTCTTGCATGCTTAGGAGGATGGATATTTGTTCAGTGGTTTGTAATTTTTAATTTTCTTCTAATGCACTTCAACATATCAAATATTTAATATGAGTAGCTCATCCTTCAGATATGCATGCTGACTGCCAATAGTAGACCAACTTCCTGGAAACTGTAAGTGTGATTTGTGAACTTCAGTAGGGTTTTCAGGAAGAAATGAGTATTATGCAGGAGAGTAAAAGATTTAACAACTTGTGTTTAAAGGACAGTCGGAAAATACTGATACTGACAGCTTGAAGGACAGCTGTTTAACTTTTTTTGAGTTAAAAGGACATGTTTTCCAGAGAGGATAAACACAAGTTTTGTTATGAATGAGTAAGTGTGTCGGTCATAAACCTCATTTGCTGGCTTGGGACAAGTACAGTATTGGAGCTGTGGCTTCAGGAGCTCTGCGCATGGAATTAATGTGCTCAGGCCAGGGGTGCAGAATATCAATACCTGTGTCAAGTGAGAGGATTCATTTGAAAGCAGTACAAGTGTATGCATGTATGTACTGTTGTATCTCCACTTCCCAGCTGCAGTCTGGACAGACATTCAGTTGTCTTCATTTACAATGAGGGAGATGCATTTATTGCTGTGCAATGACTCAAAAGTGTAATAGCCAGGTATAAGTAAATATTAGAATACTGGTTTTACAGTGTTCTGTGCTCTTGAATAGGCAAGTGACCAAGAAGTACAATGCTAGTTTGAGGCTGCTGTTTCTGCAAGCTAACTGTCTATTGCTTGTGAGTTCTTGTTGCTGAACACTCATTGATTTATGTTTGTTAGGATCGTGCGCATCGTATTGGTCAAAAGAAACCAGTACGGGTGTTTCGACTTATCACTGATAATACTGTTGAAGAGAGGATTGTAGAAAGAGCTGAAATAAAACTGAGACTGGACTCTATAGTTATACAACAAGGTATCAACTGCTATATATGTTTGTCTGCAACAGAATTGTTCAGTCCCTTAAAGTTTGGTTAAATAACTGTACAAGTGTACAGTGGTAGAGAAAGCAGGCCTTGTGTATAATAGCAGTGTACTAAATCGACCTAAGAAACTCTAATGTGCAAGGTATTCAGTTGTTCAGCTGAATTATTTTAAAATTCTGTTTTCCTGATTAATGTAGACACAGACTTATAGTAAGAGTCTAAATGAGGAAAGTAAACTACAGCTGAATAGACATTACTTAGTTTTGTGATATGTTAAAAAGAAAAAAAAGAAAAGCAGGTATGTTCCATGGCAGTTAAAATAATTATATACATATGCTTCTTACCACATAAGAGTTAGCTGAACAATAAAACACCTTTGTGTATTATTTTTTAGAAGCTCTTAGGAGAATAGTTTGTCAAAAACTAAGGTACTCAAGCTAAGTTTTCAGGGTTATTTGTATTTACTAAAGGGTGGGCTACTGAAAGGATGATGGTCAAAGTTTTGACAGCATGAGAAGAGATAGGATAAGTGAAATTTTGGGACAGAAATTCAAATTTTGGGAAAAGTAATCAGAAAATCGGGTTGAAATCAGTAAAGTGAGTGTTGAAAATATCAAGTACTTCTTAGTGCTTATTACAGAATACTTTGTAATTTTTCATCTTGAGATAAGATTGTGATCTTAAAAGTTCAGCAAACTTTGTAAGAATAAGATCTTAAATGTAATATTTGGATTATCTGAATGTGGAACATTTTTTGTTATGGCTTGAGTCAAAGTTGATGATTTTTCATTTTCCCCAAAGTTCCTGACTTCCATTTATTCTCATCCCGAGTGAAATCTATTTTTTCTGTGTGGTTGTTCTGTTTTTCCGTTCTTGTTCTGTCAGTGAAGTAAAAAAAAATCCACTGTTCGCATGGTCCTCCTTGAACTCCCATATTACAACTTTCAACACATTTCTTGTGATTGTAGGAAGGCTCATAGATCAACAGTCCAACAAACTGGCAAAAGATGAAATGCTGCAGATGATCCGGCACGGAGCCACGCATGTGTTTGCTTCCAAAGATAGTGAGCTGACAGAAGAAGATATAACCACTATTTTAGAAAGAGGTGAAAAGAAGGTTAGAGAACTTAATATGGAATTCAAAATATATATGCACAAAATGGAACGAGATCTGATTATGTAAATCTATTATGACTTTACTATTTGTGCAGATTTTAAATCTTATGAAAGTTTTGAAGAAGTAGAATTAGTGATTATAATTATTTTCAAGGTTCATGCTGTGTGCATCATATCTTAAGCACTGCCTATTTTGTGGTCTTTTAGAAAAATGTAAGTTTAATGCCAACGATTCTGATAGACACAAAATCTTTATGAAACTTCATTAGGTAATAGATAGCTCTATGAAAAAATGAACTACCATTTCAGCTCCAAGGTGATGGACATAAATTTAAATATTAAAGTTAAATTCTACATTTGTAGGACTACGTCCCAGCATAATAAATTTAGTTTAGTGGAGAGTCTTGAAGTCAAATTGCTCTAAATTGAAAAGGGTGATGGGTATCTCTCTTTAGAAGAAAATGTAAGTAAAAGTTAAAATCAGAAAAAGATGTTGAGGATGTCGTAGTAATGATGAAAGCTGTTTTTTTCAGAAAAGATAAAACAGCTTGAGTGAGCCTAGAAGTATCTTCCTCTCTTTTTAGACAGCTGAAATGAATGAACGATTGCAGAAAATGGGAGAGAGCTCCCTACGAAACTTCACTATGGACACAGAGATGAGCTTATACAACTTTGAAGGTGAAGATTACAGAGAAAAACAAAAGGTAATTTTTTGTAGTGTTTAAGACTTTGGTTTAGAAGTGCAAGCATAAAAGCCGCACTATAAATGTTATGACTATGAAGTTTGTTCTAGAGAAGCAAGGAGCTATTGCGAAATTCATGCGGCTCTGCCCCAGCATAAATATTCTGAATTTTTGTTAAACTGGCTTTCAGCCCCACTGTTTTTTCGTGGTAACATCTGATTATATTGCTCAGATGTTGCCACTTCTGCAGCAAAACCACTGTGTTGCATCTATACTGCTGAATATTGCTACTATACTGCTGCAGTCAGTATTATTTTGCCGTTGCATAACTGAGGGGAAAAACAGGCCTGATAATGATTTTTTATGTGGATCTTGGACTTGAGTCTGTTTTTGCAGTGAAGGTTTTAGTCACAGGCTTTGAACTGTTTTTGATTTTACCTAATAATAAAAGGATCATCCATACAAAGAGGTATTACTCAGTCCCACAGTGTTCCCTTCGTGTCTCTGTTTTGTACAAGATGTATAGTGGAGATATCCTTAAGGTCTTACCTGGAATCAGATATGTGAGTTCTTACTTGTTAACTACAAAATGCCCTTCTAACTCAGATTTTTTATTGATTTTGAATAAACATTTAGAAAAATAAATTGTTTGATGAGAATATAGTACAGTGTGTGGGTATATACATAAAATTCTTTGTCTTGATAATTTCATTACAAGAAATGACTTAAATACAGCAGTGTGAAATACATTTTAGGAACTTCAAGGATTTAGTTAAGATTAATTGATTGCTAATGGATTTTTTGTCTGTGTTGTAGTCTTTATAGACGTTACTTATTGCGATATTTAGAGCAGAAGCAATTTATTCATATCACAAGAAATTAGAGAATTCAGAGCCCAAGTCCTCAACCCTTCCACTGTGTTTTGGTAGATGGAATCATAACCCTACTCGGGTGTCTGAAATACTTAGAATACTGTAAAAGAATCTGTTCTTGCCACTGCACTGCATTACTTGTGAGTTATCTTTTATGTGCTTAAATACTCGTTATAATCGGCTCTAATTTCTAGCTTATTTTTGAGCTCTAGTGTAGTATCCAAATAATTGAGCACAATCACTAGATTTTCTGTGCAAAAATACATTCCTGTTTTGCAGTGCCATATTAGTCATTATTCTTGTGACTTCAGGGAAGCAAACAGTTACTTAAGTAGCTTTTTATTCTGTTCTGTGTGTAGCTGAGCATGATGGAATGGATTGAGCCTCCAAAAAGAGAACGCAAAGCCAATTATGCAGTGGATGCTTATTTCAGAGAAGCCCTACGTGTCAGTGAACCAAAAGTTCCAAAGGTAAGCAGTTGGCAAGTATAGACGGGTTTTATGTTGTTCTTTTGCTCCTCCTCTCCCATGCTGCATCCCCTGCTCTACCCCTGTATATTTACAAAGTCATACATTGCCACTGCTGCTGAATTATGGTAGTTTACTTGCAGAAAAGTTAGGCTTCTATAATGTTGATGTATCTGTATATTTTTGAAGGCTCCGCGACCTCCAAAACAACCAAATATTCAGGATTTTCAGTTTTTCCCACCACGGTTATTTGAACTTCTGGAAAAAGAAATCCTGTATTACCGTAAGACTATAGGATATAAGGTAATGCATTTTTTCCCTTTTCAAGTCAGTGAAGCGTATTTGTATTCTGTTTTCTAAATTTGTTGCAACCTTGACTTGTCAAGTTATTGTGAAAGAAATGGCTTAAAGCCTCTATTCTTCTGTTCCACTGAGGAGCAGAAAAAATAATCTGTCATTCTTTCCTTCGCTAAAATTCTGTATCTGTGTGGCTTTGTGTTTTGTGGTGGATTCTTAACAATAAAATAGAGTAGAAAAAGGAAAGACAGTTCTGATGCTTCATATACTCAAAACCAAAGGTGTGACACATGGTCTAAGGTGAGGAAAATTTGGCTAATGTAAGGTCACCTTCCAGGGTATGATTTTTTTCATAAAATCTTTTGAATGTCTTACTTAGAAACTAAGTTAATAGTGACTTTGTGTTGATATGAAGGTAAGTAAAATGACATTGATTTACCTTGGATTTTGGTGGGATAGAAAAGGTTTAAAGGTGTGAAGTAGTTTGAATGTATTACTATTACGAAAAGGAAACCAGACAACAGACTTCTCTCTTTTCGTTTTTTTTCCTTCCTACTGTGCCTTAGCTGAATTTCTCCCTTTTCCCTGCTGACATTACTAGACAAGCAGTATCTGTTTTAATGTTGGTTATCCTTACTTGGACCCGTATTGATTGAGTAAACCAAATGGATTCCCTACTTCCAGCCAGACATGTCTGTAACTTGCTTTAAAAAGCATCAGGTTTCATGACAGGTTGCAGCAAGAAAAAAAATCACCTATAAAATGTGTTGGAGAATGTAAGATTTTCATACAAAGCAACAGTTAGAAAATTGGTGCTGCCAGAAAGTAGAATTAATATTAGCAAAATGTGTTTTTAAGAAAACGCAGAAGGTGTCCTAGAATCTTGTTTGTTGCCAAAAGAATTTCATGGGGATGGCAGGATAGAATTAAGATAAGTATGTAATTAGTTTAGGGAAAGAATTTATTCAATTAATGCTCCAACAAAGGAGGATGAGAGAATTGCTAACGTTGACAATATGCGTGTAAAAAGAAGTGTTTCAGCCCTGTTATGGAAACCTGTCAGACTGGAAAAGGTTGAACGTGGATAGTTGTTATCTTAAAAAGTTAGTGTGACTGTTTACTGGTGGTAAAAGTGATAAATATAATTAAATATGTTTAGCTTTGAAATGGAAATATAACTTCCAATATGAAGAGAGTTTATTATTAAAACTGAAAACTGCCATAAACAGTATCAAAAGGTATCCAATAGGCAGAGACCAAGCTTTGTGTCAGTCTTAATTTAAACCAGTAAAGTCAAGAAGATTTCTTATATATTAAAACCAGCTTAACAGTTCTTATCTTCCACTGCGTTTTGCTGCAGAAATATGTAAGGTCTTCTAAACCGTTACTGGATACTGGTTTCTGACTTGTTTGCTGTTGTGGGCAGTGGAATTGGAATACAGTTTAAAGGTCACAAATACTAAATTGGTCAATGTGGAGAGGGACAGATAAAATGTTGCTTGTTCTTGTTTATATTGTGTTGTGTGTCTGGTCCTTACTTTGGCAGCATGCATGGCTTTACAGTAAACCTGGCAGAACTTAGTGTTTCACTGTAGTTATAAAACATTCTACACCACTGGATGTAGGAAAGCAGGTCCTTTGCTAGTGAGAAGTGCCGCTGAAATCGGTGACCTGTGACAGATCTGCCTCTCACAATATCCTGAGGTCATTGTGTGCAGGAGTGGTGGGTTCAGGGCATAACAAACTTAGAACTTGAATCCAGTCCTGTTTTTTGGGAGGAGGGGTCTAAGCAATAAGATCTGAATCTAGGTAGAACACATTTGGTAACTTGTACAGATCAGTGATTTTAAAATGCAGTCTTTGAAATAACATTGCTGCACTACTGCCTTTTGATACCCCTGATTTTAGGTCCCTAGGAATCCTGACCTTCCAAATGCAGCTCAGGTACAAAAGGAGGAACAAAAGAAGATAGATGAGTCTATGCCTCTGAACACTGATGAAAGTGAAGAGAAAGAAAAGCTTCTAACACAGGTAAAATACAATCAGCTGAAGTTTTTCATCATACGTTTTTGTATGGAATATAAGTAATGGCAGTATAATGGTAAATACACGCAGGAAAGCTATGCTGATGTTATTGAAAGAAGAAAGCACACAACGTAATGATTTTGATTGGTTTTGCTTTGAAGGACCTTTCATGTCCTTGAACAAGTTTACGTCTTAGTCATCTACTGTTTCCTTGGATCTCCTTGAACATTTCTGAGGCAACAGCTTGTATAGTAGATGCACTACCCAGCAATATATGCAGAAATCCAGTCAGTGGGTTTCTTGTACATTCATAGCTTGTGTGTTCTTTTTAAATCAAAAAGGGTTTGAATCAGGACAAGTCTGTGTCAACATACATGGTGTTTATGCAGGTATCTAAGGCATGTCACATCCGTTAATTTTGTCCCAGTCGAGTTGTTAGGCGTGTTCCTTTTATACTGAATTTCTGTCACTGGCTAGTTTCTTTACCTTTTTGCTGGTTATCCTACTGAGTGGGCTTTTTAAAAGCTGATTGTTAAGGAGAAAGGTGTGTCTCAAAGTAACAGGATTTTTTGATTCAGAAAATTTTCTGTAAAAGAATTGGGGATAGTGTACCTTGGAAGAAAATTGCAAGGTCACAATTCCGCTATTAATTTCACTTATGTATAGGAGAGGAAATATTTAAGCTGGTGCTGATATACATATCAGTACTGCTGTTAATGATTAAAAAGAAATAGTTGTGTTTATTAGACTCACTCTGAAGATGCTGTCTAATTGTGGAGTGAGCTTATTCAGCTGGAGAACTGACAAAGTTCCTTGTAAATAAATTTCTGTGATGAAAGAAACTCAGTGCACTACAGATTATTGCCCAGGCATGTGATTGTCTTGTTTGTTCTTGGTATTTTCTGCTTTCCCTGTCTTTAAATTGTATTGTCTCTTTCTTGGATGGTGTTTTTGTGCATTGCATCTTGCTTGTTCAGTTTTGGATTGATTTCTTTGGTACATAACAAATTCTCTGTCTGACAGTGCTTTAGAGTTTCCATTTGATTGCATCTTTTTGGACTAGAGATGGTTTCTTGACATACTTATGCTTTCATCCACCTGGTTCCAGGTTTGTAAATGTCTGAAGAAGGAGCTCTTGCTTTAGATACTTGCACTGCTCTAAGAACTTGTGATGACACTTGCATTGCTGCACCTTGTACTCCTCTGAAGTGTGGTGCTTGTATCTGCTGAAAGGCAACTGTCACTGAGCTTGTTTCTTTGGAGAAGTATCACAAAAACTTTCAAAAGAAAGGATAAAAAGTTCTTACTAATGCACGTGGAGTCATGCCCAAAAATAATTCTTTAGACTTTTAATGGTTCAGTAATAAGCCCTGGATAATGCAAGTTTATTGAAATCCTGAAAGGCTATTAGCCACTGTAATTATGTGATGTTGCAGAGGAGCAGGTGGTACATAGATAAATTAAAATTTTGGAAAGTGCTTCCCTTCGACCTATTAATGCCTTCTTGATCTCTTGCTGCTTACAGGGTTTTACAAACTGGAATAAAAGAGATTTTAACCAGTTTATTAAAGCTAATGAGAAATACGGTCGTGATGATATAGACAATATTGCCCGTGAGGTGGAAGGAAAGTCACCTGAGGAGGTCATTGAGTACTCAGGTTTGTGATATTTTGAAATGTACTTATTTCCTAATACCACAATATTACCATGATTTTTCCTACATGTTATTTTAAAATTACAAGATAGAGAATTTGGATGCAAAAAATTGTAAGGATTTTTTTTTGTTAGAGTATGCAATGTTTTTTTTTTCAGAAGACTAAATTCTGCTAAAAAGGTTGATTTTGTAGCATATAACTAACACCTACAGCTGCCTTTATCCCTCCTTAATCAAGATTTAGAATTTGACTAGTAGTTAATTCTCACTGACAACATGGACTTGTGGAATTGTGAAGTTGCCTTATAGTGACAATGTGATTCTTTATGCTGTATCTCTGCTATTTTACCTAGCACACTGTATCTGCGTCTTTTGTATTGACACAGTGCTTTTCAGATTTCCTCCTCTTTCAGCCTTGGATAAAATTTTACTAAACACCTTCATAAAATTAACTTTCCAATGTTCTTCCTGTAGTTAAAAAGGAAGAGCTCCACAAGAGTTGTCCTCAAAGTGTTGAATTTATTTTGGGTTGACTAAAAGATATCACTGGAGCTACCACAGATTACTAGTTTTTATAACAGAGAGACTAAGTATCCTTTGATGTTAGAGATAGCTAGTGAAAACAAAAATATGAGTGTATTTCATTGCCAGACAGCAATGCCAGGCAGCTCTCATCTGTTTCACCACTGTTACAGAAATCATCCTTAAATTTTTTCAGAGTTTTACATGATTACAATTAATTATGTTGAATGTAAATTTTGTTAAAATTTTTACTAAAAAGAAATTTGCGTATAGTTAACTCTTAAAGATATTGAATAAAGAGTCAGTGCAAGCTTACTTTTTGGCTAGCATGGTCAGCTGGAGAGCATTAGCTGATTGTTTAAGATCTAATGGAACTACAAGATACATTCTTTTTTTTGTCAGAATATCTTAACTGAGTAAAGCTGTAAGAGCAGAGGAAAAGATTATATTCAACAATTTTGTTTTGTGTTTTTAGCTGTTTTCTGGGAACGTTGTAATGAACTACAGGATATTGAGAGGATTATGGCTCAAATTGAACGAGGAGAGGCAAGAATTCAGCGGAGGATCAGTATCAAGAAAGCCCTTGATGCCAAAGTAATTATTCCAGGTTTTTTTTTTTTCTGCAGCTGACTTCTTCCAGAAATTCTTTCAGAAAAGGAATAGCTGGGGATAGGAGTTCTGTCTTTTTATGCAGCATAGGTAGTATTCCATCTAGCAGTGATCTACAGTAAAATGTAATAATTCTGTGATGTAGCATTGTCTGTTTATTAGTCCTTATTTTTGTTTTGCTTTCAGATTGCAAGGTACAAAGCACCTTTTCATCAGCTGCGTATTCAGTATGGAACAAACAAAGGGAAAAATTACACGGAGGAAGAAGACAGATTTTTGATCTGCATGTTACACAAGATGGGCTTTGACAAGGAAAACGTGTATGAGGAGCTGAGGCAGTGTGTGCGCAACGCTCCTCAGTTCAGGTTCGACTGGTTTATCAAATCCAGAACTGCAATGGTAGGTACAATTTACAGGGACTAGGGCATGACATGAGGTATCTTGTTCCTTGTTTTTAAGCACCACCACATAAAATTTGGGTTTGTGCTGGAACATTGGTGATTAGGAGACAAGTGCTGAAAGAATAACTTCGGGTTTTATTTTCATTTCTAATTTTTTTAAAGTAACCTTTTCCCTTAGTACAGCAAAAGCACAATACAACTGAAACAAACAGATTAGAAAATGTGCCAAGCGGAAGTCCCATGTTACCTAAAGGAATTAATGCAGAGGTAGATTAGATGTAAGAATATCCTTGTTACTTTTATTGCAAACTGAGTGTTTTACCAAACAATGTCACTTAAAGTATGTCTTTTTTTAGAATTGTTGGATAATACTAAAGACTGGAAACATCTGAATAATGTATTTGTGGAAAGGAACAGCTTTTCTAATACAGTATTTAATTTCTAACAGCATGAAGAAAGTTAGTGATTCATATAGAAATTAACCATTGAAGCAATAGGTTTAAAGTGCACTTTGTAGTTGTGAATGTGGATTATCCCATGCAAGTGCTTAAATTTCTTTAGGTATACATTCCTGAAAATTTTGTTTGTATTTAGAGAATGTAATACAAGGTTAATTGCAAGTAGACTAGTACTCAGAATTTTAGAGCAGAGCCATTCATTTTTAGTTTAGTCATTAAGTAGGAATTGGTAACACTAACAGAAGCTTCAGTGGCTGCAAATAATAAGGTATGTAGGTACCAGCATCAGAATATGGGATTCTTTAAATGATAAAAAGCTGTTGGATCTGCCCTGAAATGTTTGCTCAGTTCTACTTGTTTGTCTTCATTTCCTGACCTCAGGACTTGTTTATCTGAAAGAATGTTCTCTCAGAGTTCTGGGTACTCTACTAAGAATAAATAAAACATAAGATAAAATACTTAAAACATGTATTTGAACAGGTGGATATATTTGCTTTTCCCAGTACTACTTATAATTATGCAATACAATTTTTACTTGATATTTCAGCAATTAAAGTGTTTCTGGATAGTGCAGCAGTTAGCCATTAATTAAAAAGAATTACAAGTGTTATTTGCTAAAATGTCTGTTTGAAGAAATACTGGATTTTAGAATTACGTCCATAAAGAGAAAAGCCCCCAGTATTTAGTATATTAAGAAGTTTCTTTTAAGTTGTCTATTTAGGAATCCATTTAAATAAATCATAGAAATGAGTACTAGAAATAAAAAATGTAGCTCAGCGTTTAATATTAGTTGATACATAGTTGTCAGGGGTAGAGTTAAATACTCAATTTAAGTCTTGCAGATCCTTATGTTCAGTATACTTTTCTTTTTAAAGGGGTGAGAAATTATTTGCTTAAGTGTAGAAATGTGTTCTGTGGTGTCTTAATGCTGAAACTGAGATACTGGGAATATCGTGACTCTTTGGCTTAGGTTTTCTCTTAAAATTCTATCCATTAATATTTTTAGTTTTGCTTCTACTACACAGTTGAAAAAGAATATTATGGAAACACAAACTTAAAACAATCTTTCAATGTGCATTTAATTTTCTGAAATGTTCTAAATTATCGTGCTCTGTGTGGTTTAGTAATACAGTTGCTACATTCTAATATCCTGGCATTTGTGGAGGTATTAATTACTGTGGGTCCATTTTGCACTAGTTCAGTGATTTTTTGTGTAAAGAAATGTGCTGGAAAATCACATGATAATAAGAATAATGAATGAAGTATAAACGCAAATATTTATAAAGGAGTAGATAAGTTCAGTGAAAGTGGAGAAGGCTTCCTAGAATGCTGAAATTCACTTGTGATATTTTAAACTCGTATGAAACAAGATAAAAAGGGCAGCATAATTCTGAAAAGGGCTTAGCAGGCTCTTTGAGAAAACTTTGTGTTCTAACCACTAGATGTCTCTTGAATTCCATATAAATAGCAAATTTATCTTCCCTCTTATTATATCTATTTCTTCTCCTGAAGATTTCTCTTTGAAAAACAAACTCTGCTTCATTTAATTATTTCAAAATCAGATGGTTTACCTAAAATGTAAGTTCTCAAAGATACCAGGAAGTGCCTAAGATTGTAATTTTTTTTGCCTTTTTTTTTTTTTTTTTTTAAATTTCTGTCCACGCAGGAAGAATACAAAATATCATGGCAGTAGTAAAGCATGTGTTCGTTCTCTGAAGTCATAAATTATGCATATTCTCTTTTAGCTTTCTGCAAACACTCCTCAGCATAAGACAAATGACTCCTTAGTAAATACAGGAATACCCAGGCCTGTGGACAGAGCTGAGGGCTGCCTTTGCTCCCAAGTCAGCATCTCTGCCTCCAGCCATGCAGAAGGCAATGGTTCAGTGCTCCCATCTTATTTATTGAAATACAGGTCTTTATAGCTGTGAAGGGGTGAACAAAGTACATCTTTTCTCTTTCTATCCTAAAGCGAAAAGTATCAGGCCACACAGAATAAAAACTCATCTCTGAAAGTGCAAAGCATTTTAAATAAGTGTGTTTTTGTGGTACTAAAATGGAATGCAGCGGTCCATATTGAAATTTCAGTAGCTCAGCACAGTATTTATCACTCAGATTCTCTTTCATAGTAGATGTACAAGAAACCTGTGTGCATGTCACATTTTACTGTCAACTGATTCTGTGATTCTCCAGAGAAAATTGTTCTTGAGTGCATCTTCTGTCCACAGCAGATGCTTTGGAGCAGTAGTCCGTCTGGAAAGCCTAACCATGAACCCAAACACTTTATAAATGTATATATTTATGCAAGCATTTGTCCCCAGGAAAGAGGAGGATCTTTCTGAGTGCCTTAGGCAAATGGATCAAGGTTATTTCTTAGTCCTTTCCGATTAGTTGCTTGTCTTAGGTTTAACGCAATCCAGTTTCTCATATACTGGAAAAAATCCAGCTGATGATCATGATGATGGTGAAGCAGCTTGTTGTCACTCTTCACCTCAGCTCCTAAGACTGAGTGCGATATACACAAGTTTAAATGATGTGAAATACTTCTGGCATATTGACAATCATCATTGTATTTTGGTCTTTTTTCATCTCTGTTCATCTGTATAGTGTAGGTTTTTGGCACAGAGGCTTCTTTTTGTTCTATGTTTGGGGTTGCAATATATATTGGGATGGCTTGAACTCAAGTTTACTCGGACTTGTTGCTTTTTTATCTAAAAATTGTTGTTTGGGTAGAATTTGAGGGAGTTTATTGGTTGAAGTGAGAGTATTTTAGCTCCAGAAGGGCTGTCACATACCGGGGCACAAGCATGGCATCCTAATTCTTGGTTTAACCTTTACTGGAGGGTGTGGGGTTATTGCTGCAGGGATGTGATAGAAGTGACTTATTACAATACTCTGCTTGTGAAGCTACAAGCATGACACTGGAACATTTCTGGAAGGGAGTTGTAAAGAAAAATATTCTGACGATTTTTTTGTGTGTGTGTCTGTTCATGTGGTGGTAGGATTCTCTGTGTCCATTCTGAACTAACCAGCTTTTGCCCAAGACCATGGAGCATCCTTTGTAGAGGAATCTGTGGAAACCATAGAACTTAAAGAATGTGGTTAAGCTTGAGGGTTTGAATGTCTCAAAGATGAGTCACATGCCCACCTGTTAGAGAAGGTTCGGGATCAGGAAAGCACAGAGGCTGCATCCTTATCTGTCATGGACTGTGATGGCTGAGGCAATATCCAGCTTACAGATGCTGAGAAAGTAGAGACTAATTTCAGGGCAAAAAGGTCACCTGTTCACTTCATTGCAAATGGACCCATTGTAGGTTAAGATTTATGCTACTAAGTAATTCTATGATAGTCTGTGTTTCTAAAATGCCTTTGCTGAGTTTAGCAGGGAGAAGACATTTTTTTTGGGCATTTTTTTTTTTCCCTCTGAAGAGAGCTTCCTGCTTCGGGTTGGAAAGAAAAGCCCATGGAATCATGTTCTTAATAGTACATAGAATATACTGAACAATTATAATAAAAATACGCACTGTTAGGTATTTTGTAAGAGATCTTTTTCTTTAAATGGGGTACAAGGAACTCTTTGTGTCAATTGAGTTCTATTAAGCAAGCCAACCATTAGTAACTGGAGTGCAGGTATTTTGAGTCGTATTGGAAATACTTTTTAATGTATAAACAACCTTGTGGCATTTAGTCCTGATGGCTTTCAGATGGCTTGCAAGTCTTGATACTAAAAGCATTTAGGGCCTACTATCTCTTGAGTGCTGTTTGAGTAAAAATACAACAGTGAGTTCACAATTTAAGACTGGATAGATTTTTGGCCAATTTGCAGCTCTACAGTGTCTTTTCACAAAAAAAACCAAAACAACCCTGGTCTGTTTGCCACAGAAAAGTATTGCTTAAGATAGCTTTGCTTCCTTTTCTCTCTGCTTTAAAGATGTACTTGAACACCTCTTTCCTAAAATCTGGCATACTATGCTGGCAAGCTGTAATTTGCTTCATTAACCAAGATGAAAGATCACATCAGTCTTTTGGGATATCAGTTTGGAAGATAGAATCCTGAAAACTCCTTGTCAGGAGGACAGTAAATCCTTTTCTGTTTCTAAAGGTTACACTGAGGGAAAGACAGATAATACTAACTGAGTTAATGATTAGTATTATTGAATATTTTAGGAAAATCTTAGTTATTTGAAATTAAAGAATTTTGAACATACTTATGTAAGCACAAGAAGTTGTATAATTTACTTAAAAATTTGATGTGTTCTCTTTCCTTAGGAGTTTCAGAGACGCTGCAATACTCTCATATCATTAATAGAAAAAGAAAATATGGAAATTGAGGAAAAAGAAAGAGCTGAAAAGAAGAAAAGAGGAGCAAAAGTTACAGCAGTATGTTTAGCAGCACTTACTTTACTCCCAGTGGGGCAAAATTCGATTACGTATTTTGTTAGAAAATGTAAAAGATAATTGTAGGCACTGATTGCGTTAGTAGAAAACATGAGATGAGAGATTAAACTAAAATATTTGTCTATTCACAGCTCTCCTAGATTTATGCATAGTGTCGAGGGGCTTTTTTTTTTTTTTGAGAAGTCTTTTGTTTGCGTAGCAGAGGAAGACTCTTTTTAGGAAGTTAAACTGCCTACTTTCTGCCTTCTTATATACATCACATGTTGCTTCAATTTGTTCTCAGAGATTTTTTCCTCCCCTACATAGTAGTTGCTGGAAGGAGAAATGAAAGTGTTTCTTTTATTTTGAAGGGTTGTCATCTTTAGAACTATTGTATGTAAGTCAAGGTCCCAATCTTTTCGTCCAATTCATGGTATGTGTGGTGCCTGCACCACTGAGACCATCTAGTGATTTCAAGAATATAAAAAGGATAGGAGAATTAAGTGTCTACATTAGGGATTTATGTTTGCCTGTCCATTATATCCTACAAAGGTGAACTGAAATCTAGAATGCATTGGGGTCGTACATTCCCTTTTGAATAGTCAGTTATGTATTTAAATTTCTTTTTTTTATGATGCCACCATCTTGTTAAATTTGTACTTATTTTTTCTGTTTAGTCACAGAAGAGAAAAGCAGATTTGGCTGCTGAGAACTCTGGAAAAAAAGATGCTAAGAAAGTGAAGTCGTGAATCTGAAAACTGAATGCTAAATATTAAACTGCCACTTTCTTCACTCCATCTGTGTATTAATTGCCAACTTCTTTGTATTCATGGTACTCTTCCCCAAGTCCTATGCTTTAATTTTGCAAATTTTGTATACTTCACAACGCCTTTCTTTACCTAAAATGTGTAGCTTTATATTTTATGCATTCCAGTATTTTTGTGTACTGTATTTTGTGAGTTTCACGTCTTTGGCAAAATTCACTCAGTCCTTGGTTTTTTGAAGCTTGTGCTGAGGTTTTAGCTTTTATATGTTTTATATGCTGCTGCTTTGAAAGAAAACCTAGATCCTATAGTGGTATTACTGTTATTTCATATTTTAAATTTATATGGCTGTTGGAAAATAAACTGACTTAATTATTTGAAGAGAAATATACTTCACCTTTGTTTTCTCTACCCTCTCTCCCTTTTTTGCAAAGCTACATTTAGAGAGAATGTTAAGGTTTGTATAGTTGTGCCTTCATCATCAATCAGATTTTTTTCAGAGGAGTACTTAGACAGGATCAGGAGCATGACAGAACAAAATCTAATTAGACTGACATCCTTGTTTGCTCTCTGCATTAGACGGAAATTTTCTCTGAAATGTTTAGAAGGAAAGCCAGCAAATACACACTTTTTGTTTTTCTTTATCAGTGATTTTTGCTGGGCTACATGCTTAAACACAGGGTGAGGTGTTTCTCAGAATGGCCTCTGGATGAAAACTTTTCTATGCCTCATAAAAGGAAGTAGTCAGCTCACAGCTTCTGGTTGTTTAAGTAGCAAACAAAATAATTCACTTTCTGGTTAGTAGGCTGCTCAGCTCAGTTTCTTTGTGCTGAAAAATCTTCGTTGCTCTAATTATCTGTGCTAAAGTTCTTCTTTTACCTTTTACTCAACATGTCAGTCAGAAGCAATGGGGATATGTTATGGAGTGCTCCTTTTTAGTATTTCTATTTTAATGAAGGGATGGAAGTGTTGGATGTATGATTTTTTGACTTTACAAGAATGGCCTTTATTAAGCAGGTTCACAGTTCCTGCTCACTTCGGAGTCTCTGCCTTTCCTGGATCAGTAGAACAGTGACTGTGACATCTGATGTTTTACTTTAATGTTCTGTCTCTGATCTGATGTTTAGTACAGACCTTGCTACAGTGAGACATGCCCTCATAATGTCAGGTCTAGATTAATGCAGTGTGCTTTACCTGGTACTTCCCTTAAAGACTACTTGTAAACTTCTTCTAGTGCAGTTTGCTTTCTTCAGTGGTTTGAGGTGTTTTGAGATAAAGAAACCTCTTTACTCTGTGTATTTTGTGCTTTGCATTGGCTACCTTCTTCTGTGTTTGTAAAATTCAGGACTTTATTTTATAAAGTTCCTGAGCTCTGCCCATATTCTTCTATGTCATTTAAAATATATTGGTATGTCTTTGAAGTTTTCTGGTATTAGTATCTCTAAGTTTGATGAGTAATTTCCAGCTCTTTTGGTAGTGTCTGTGTAAGGTTTGGGGCAGAATGGGTGTGATGACTCGGTTGAGCATTTCAAAAGATTATTAAAAAGATTAGATTCTATTTTTTGGAATGTAGCTTTTGTCCGGGGACCACGTTAATTATTTCACTGGGCTTATATTTGTAAGAGTTGGTATTCATCTGTTGAGCTTCATCTGATGAGTTGAGAGGTACATCTGGTAATGATGGGGCACCACTTCCAGGCGGGAGATTGGTCATGGGAGTCAGAGCATGCTTTTAAATGAGTGTGCAACCCAGGTGGGACAGGTGTGCTCTGGAAAGAAGCACGTCTCCTCAGATGGTAGTTCTGGTATTGGAGCAGTTAACATCCTGCTTTATCCTTGGGAGGAGGACATCGCATGTAGTTATGGAAGAAGGCTGTGCAGCTACATGCATATATAACCACAAATCCCTGGAGCATTGCTATTAATAGAGAGAGGAAGATGCCTTATTTACATTTGCTTTTTGGCTCATGTGCCACTCACTAAGTTTATGACCTGAAATTATAAAAACAGTTTAAAAGAGATGGGAAATAAAGGCTGAAAGAGCCAATTGAAATGTTTATGGAATTACATGGCTAGGTCTAGAGCTTATTCTATTGCTCCTGTTTAGCATTGGATGAATATTTTAATGTTTTAAGTCTTGAAATAAGTGTATTCTAGTTTTGTTTATTGTAGATTAGCTTTGTTTGACTTGCATGTTTTTGTGTATCCAGTTTCTCTGTGTTCAAAGTGTATGAAAAGTCTTATAATGGTAATATCTCAACATGTTGTTTTATGCAGATTTCTTGGTTTGAGTTACCGCTTGAGTTAGTGTTTATTCTTCTCAATCACATGATACACAAGCCATATAGCAAAATGCAATTGTTCTTTCAGATATTATCCCTTGATCAGACAGCTTCTCTGAAGAATGATAGATTCTCCCAGGAACTATCTGTTACCTCTTGCAGTATGTAGTCCCTAGTTAAACTGAATGTGCTGTTGAACAACAGTCCTTGAGAGCACTTGGACACTATAAACCAGTTCCTAGCAGACTGAGCCTTCCCATCCATCATGTCCTACAGTGATAACTAAAGGAAATTGCTAACAGCTGCTGGTAAGGATTAAAATAAAATGGATCTTTCGTTCCTCCAGTTGCAGATACCCACAGAGCGTGTGCCTAGCGGTATCTTAAATTATATGCTGCTGTGACTCAAAATTAGGTGACAGAAATGAAAGAATCTTCCTACTTTTAACTGCTATTTTCTTTGGCGAGGAATACTATTTGTAAGAAATTAGTAAGCACTGAATGTTATGTAATAGATAACTTCTGAAAAGTCTGGGCCTTTAGGCAATTTTAGAGTTGCCAAAAATGCTGCAAGATAAAACATTTTGAAAATTAATTTATTTCCTTTTCAGTGGACAAGTAAAATTTGATTGTGTAAACATTAGGCTTGAAGAAAGTCACCTAGCACCTTTGACTCTCCAGGCAGTGCATGCAACGTCCTGGGAGAGGTCACAGCAATTGTGGTGGTTTCCTTTTCACATATTCATCATTTCCGACTTACTAGTCCTTTTATTTTTGAGTTATGTTAGTGATGACACCAGAAAAGTCATGCTGCTAACCATCTTCAGTGCATTTAATTTCAGTTCATTACGATGACACAGAGGAGAGATGAACTTTCTTCTTGCTGTTAATATTAGACCATTTTTAGATGCTGGTTTGCACGAGTGGTGTTACTATACAAAAATACTACGTTAGAATTTTTTTCTTGTAGATTAGCATTGGTTGTTTGATTTAGTGCTAATGCTGGTAATGGTTAAAAAAAAAAAGCAGCTATCACTCTTTGAGATGATGAGCAAGGAGTACAGTTTACAGAAATTAATCAGAATTTTTTAAAGTCCCTGATGGTGATGCCAAACTGACTTTTGCTTTTATATATTCCTCATATATATTTGTAGCTCTGTAGCTATATGCTATATGAAGAATATATAAAAGCAGAAGTCAGTTTGGCATCAATGGAAGTAACTTTGTTGTGCAGTGCCTGCAGTTCCTGCTGTTCACTGCTGTGTTACAGGCACTCTGTATGTGCCTCCCGCCCACGTTCAGTAGGGGGATTAAGTACTTTCGGTGATGAGAAATAAATGCCAAAGGGTTACAGATTGAAAAAAGGTGGAATTTTGCAGTCAATACCAGTTTATGTGAATGTAAAATGATGAGATTGGTGCAGACATTGGCTCTTGTGATGCTGGAAGCGATTGATCACCAACTGTAGTTCTGCTCTGACTAAAGAGAGCTTGACAATTGTTACATTTTGCTTGATTTTATCTAATCCATGTACTTAGGTTCAAGCGTGTATGTAAATGCGTTCGTGGGTCATAGTTCTAATGTTTGATCTGTTCTTTTTCTGAAAGACTTAAAGTTGAACTTAGTTTGCATATTTTGAAATATACTCTTTAATTGTGTTTGCATGATATCCATCCTTTCATGAGAGCCTTAATAGGAGTAATATTTGCTGCCTCAAAGGTATGTCAGTGTCGTGTTGTTCAAGATAAATTCCGAACTTTTTCAAACTGAGATTTGTTTCTTAAGTTGTACATATATGAAAATAAAAGTTAATATGAACCTGATGTCTTCTGGTAATTCTGGTACACAGGGGCCTGTTACTTGGATACTTTCAAGATAGTTTGATTTGCTTTTGTTGCTCTTGTGCCTTCCCTAACCTTCAGGCCGTGGTGGCTGAATGTGAGGGGGGTGTGTGGCTGTTCCACATCTGCTTTCAAATTATAGTTTCTTGTAATCTAAAACTATACTAGTAGTGCATATGTTTTTGTGACAGCCTTGCCTGTGTTGCCTCTTCGTACAGTGTTACACAATGTATGTTGATCCTATATTAAAGCATATCACTGGTTCCCTTTTATTTCATACTTCTGGTGTGTTACTAAAATGAAATACTTTGAAGCTTAAGTCCAGCTGACACAATGGTAGGAACCATGAATTTTGTTGTTGCAGTTGTTGATCACTAGAAGACTTGCTGGATATTGTGCTTGGAGAGGTGCATGCCCTCAATGAATGCTCAGTTTTCTACCGGGTTTTTTCCTCAGGATGACCTCAAAAAAAAGAAGGACAGACTGGAGGACTGGTTTCTCTGGTGTTGGCTGGTAGCAATTCTGGCTGCTCCACAGTGAACTTTTGATAGACCTCACTCTTTTTCAGGTGAGGCACCTAGACCAGGATGAAGGAGTTGGGAATAGACACCACCTTACCTTGTCCTCAGTAGCAGCCAAACCAATTTTGGGTTCACTACAAGAGCTATAGTTCTTCCAGATAACTTTCCCTCCTGCCGGGCTGAGCAGGATCCCATTGCTAGTTTCTACTTGCATATTCTCAGAGGCGGTTTACCAGCACAAAGTCTACTGTTTCCAAGATTTTCTTGGCAGCAGTACCTGCGAGCCCGGCTGGAGGAGATGCTCTGTTCAAACAACAGAACTTTTGGATGGGAGCAGTGATCCTGTCTGCAGAGCTACTCAGTGGCCGTGGGATTTGGTGTTTGACTGGGATGATCATTCTCGTGCACTCTGTTTTGGGCAAGGTCAGGCTGTAGACAGCTTCTGCAGGGAACAGACAGTTCTTGGCAGTTTCTTGCCAAGAACTTGCCAAGAAAACAGACTGAAAAGTCATCTTCATTTATCTTCTCATTTGTTAATTAAGTGGACAATGCTGAAGGCCACAAAATCTTAAATAACCACCCATCAGTTTGGTAAATGGCATTTGTTATGTGTTTTCTTTTTTTAGCTTAACGGGTAGATATTATTCAAGAGACGACTTTACATTGAGGGTTTAGAGTCCAGTAAGGCTTTTGTTACTTCTGTTTCCTTACAACTGTAGTGTTTGCATTTTCTTAAAATGACCTGATTTTCTAGATGCCTTGGTTTTCATGTCTTTGTTCATGGAGGGCTGTTGGTCAGGAATTTTTTTAGTTGTCTTAATTGACTTAGGAAGGGTGTTTTAGCTGAGGGTGTAACCTGGGTGAAGGTTTGGGATGATGTTCACTTCAGGAGCCCTGATGCTCCAGAGACCTTTTAGCCTAGGTGTTGATACAAGCAGTTGTGTGTTCCCTGCCTACTCTGCACCACCTCCCCTTACCTTCTGTCAGTTGCTCTCGAAAAACCTCAACCTGACGTGGCTTTGTGCCTGCCTAATTTCTGCTCTGGGTGGCAGGAAAAGTCATCTGGCCCTCTCTGTTGGGAGGTGACACTTGGGCCTGGTCCTAAGCTGAACAAGGCCATTTATTGGCTTGGAAGCCTTGAGTGCCCCTGTAGGATTACAAACGCGGATTTTTATTTTCATGCAGTGTCCTGTACCCTGGCACAAAGGGAGCTATGCCTTGTCTGGTGTTCCCTTCTGCCCTGTGGTCTGTGTGAGGCTGCCCGTGGTTACCATGTCCTGGCTGGAGGCTGCAAACTCAGGCATTTGTTTCTCTGCTGTGGGGAGTCTGCCTGACCACTGGACACGCTAATTGGACCATCCTGGAGCCTGATGCCAAGCTGTGCTGCTGAACAGTGCTCACGAGACTGGAAAACGAGGAGAGACACGAAGTTGCCAGTTGTTATTATAACCTGCTTTAAATCCTGGCTGGTGTTGAGATGGAACGGTGGTGAAGTCAGGAGCAGGAAGATACACAGATATGTGATGTGCTCTTAGTTGTGACTAAGCCTTTTCTTCTAGGCCTTATTTCAAATCCTGCTGGGTCAGTTGACATCATGAATATTTTCATGTGGAGGCTCCTTGGAAAGCTGTCCAAATTAACAGATGGGGTGTCTTGGCACAGTTCCCAGTCCCTGTGCAAGCCCTGCTCTCACAGCAGGCTTCCCGTCCAACATTTGAAATGGGGAGCGAAAAGGCTGAATCCTGGAAAAAATTGCCTGTTCTAGGCAGGGGTAAGAGCTGGGCTGTGAAAAAGCTGTGTGTAATTAACTGGAGACTGATGGCTAAACCTATCTATTTTTATTGCCAGTAAATGGAAATTGAAAGTAAAGCCGCTGTAACTTGCTGCTGAGTGAGTGGAGTTAGGAAGGCACTGGAGCTGTGCGTGTGCCTCGTGTGGAGCACAGCTTGCGAAGGCACTGGTGTGCTTTGCTTCTCTCTGGCTTTCCTGCCTGCAGTGCTCCCATGTTCTTACCCGTTCAGACCCCAGGTGCTGGTGTTGGATCTGAAAGGAGGAAATGTGAAGATGGAGAAGCTCTGTTCACTGTGAACAAGGCCAGTGGTGTGGCAATACTGAGGTGCTCTATGTAATTGCTTAGTTTCTGTGTTGATAGGACTGTAGTCCAGCTGTCTCCTCAGAGTTGCCGCTTCTTTCCAAACATACATGCAAACTGCCTGGCTGGCTGGCAAGTTGCCACGTAAGAGGTGATTTGACGAGGTCTTCCCATCCAGAAGTTGCATTATGTTCAACTTAAAAGGCCTCTGTCAAAGTTCAGAGTGAGCTGTAGCTGATGTGGCACTCGATGTGACACTCAGAGCAGCTCAGAGCCAGCCTGCAAGGTCTGTGTTGGCTTTGTGTTAGAGCACGTTCAATGACTGCTTGAAGGCAGGCACCGCTGCACCACAAAAAGTTGGATTTTTCTTCAGGGACATAATATTAAAACTATGTAATTAAAAAAATAAACAACACCTAAAAACCTCTACCCTTTCAAAATGTGTCAGCATCAATTTATGGCTTCTATATATAATATCTCTGAAATAATTTTACATATTTATGCTGCAAAGGGTTGAGTAACGTTATGTGACTGAACATGTGGAAGAGGTACAAGAAATTTCTTTTTCTTAAATGTCAGCCCTGGAGACTCAGCATTTTCTTTCAATATTCAGAAAGAAATTTAATTTTGGCTTTTTGTGATACTCATTGGTAATTAACTGCTCCATGTACCGCATCTTATTATGCTACGGGCCTGAAGATTTTCTGTTGGAAACTAAAATCGATTTCAACAAATTCAGTTGTTGCCATCTTACTAGGTTATGGTACTCAATGCAAATTAAAGTTTTGAATTTGTCATCGATCAATAGATGCAATTATTGATTTGGGATGTATGAGGTAAAAAGTGAATAAATAAGTTTTTGTCTTTGTTTTTATAACATAAAAACATGTCAAAGTTTATTGAGCTGCGAGTTACTTTGTAGTGAACCTGAGGCAGAATCAGAAACACAAGAGCAATGTTAGTCTATTTATTTCTTGGGTGCTGCAGGATTTTCTTAAAATGCTGGCTGTCAGGCATTCTGGTTTAAGAGTTTGTTTAGAAGCCTGGGGTGCAAGGGTTGGTTGGTCTGATCCCAGGTCCCAGTGCCCATCTATGCATATTGTACACAGGCAGACCCATCACCCTTCAGAAATCGCTATCTGCACAGAAGGCTCCTTGCAATGCTCAGTGTATCTGGAGGTGGTCAAAAGTCTTCCTCACTGGAGGAAACAAAGTAATATGGAGCTAATAACACCCTATTGATACACCCCAGGCAAATCAGTACTATCTTCTGGATTGGAATGAAACCACTGATTGCACTCTAATAATGGTCATTCCCAGAGTTTGGAGTGGATGTGCCGTTCCTTGCTCAGAACTAGATGTTCTGGTGTGGGCCAGATGAAGCCATGTGGGAAGGCTGTTACTCCGAGCCTGCCTGCGTGTGCCGAGTGCAGAAGAGCTGAGAGGAGTCTCCTCTGTAATTAGTGCAGCAGGATGAGTGTGTTCAACACAGCCTTGGTCAGACTCTGGTAGTGGATTATGTACCTCGGTTTTCTGAGTTGCTCTTGGATAAACAAATGTGCCTACAACCTGAGATCAGCAGTACTGGCAGTTTCTCTGCATTAATAAATTATTTTTAATTTAAAGAGCTTTGAGAGCTTTGAGGGTTGCTATAGAAATGTTTGTTCTCATTGGGAATTACCTATAGTAATAAAAGTTGAGAAAATGCAGTATTTTTTACTGCTTTCATGGTCTGGGGCCATTGCTTTCAAAAATAGAGAGGAAAAAAATCAAGGAGAAGAGTTGATTGAGGACATAGTTCACTTGATCAAATGGATGCAGAACCTAGCTGGCAGGAAACCGATTAAAATAAAAGACAAAATAGATAGTTTTGTCACATAGAGACCACATTCCTGTGGGAGATGAGAGGATTTATATCAATCACAGCAGCAGTAACTGCAGGTTGTACGTAGCAGGGCCTGTGCAAATGCTATAGTTTGTGTCTCTATCTTATATAGGTGGAAATAGATACAGATATCTTGTCAGAGTTAGTGGTATCAGAAGAAAAAGTGTTTATGGACTGATGTATTAGAGCTTGGTAGATGTTCTAGCTGTTGAGGCAGATTTGAGGGGGTATCTCTAAGGTTTGCTGTATTTTCCAAATAGAAAAATGAAGACAGCACCCTCTTCCAGTTTCCTAGTCTCCTAGCCGCCATTCATTTCATTAGAATGAAATAAAAATCAGTGTTTTACAATTGAAGTGACTCTTAAAACCCAAGACTCCCCTGGGAAAGTCCTTGGCTGCTGTGTCAGGTCTTTATTATACTGCTGCTGCCAGGGCTGTTTGGGTGCAGTTTCCTGGTGCTAGAGAGACTCTTCACTGGTGTGAGTGTTGAGCAGAACTTCACAGTGAACCCATGATTTTACTTTTAAATGTGGTGACACAGTCCAGCCCACTTTGCCTGTGCTTACTGCTGGTGGACTAGTGCCTAGGTTCCCTGGAACTGTGGATACAGACAGATACTAAGACTGGCTTGGATTTTCTGTTCTTTGCAATAGTTTATTTGGTCAAAGTCAGCAGGATTTCTCCAGTGTGGCTGTAGGGAATTGAGCTTGTTGCGACTAGATATTGTATCAAGATTGATGTAGGACTGACAGTTCTTCTTCCAAGTGTGAGGTCTCACGTTCACCTGTATTGGGTAAAACCACCAAGAAGCAGTAGAGAACATCTGTGCTCATACACGATGGACTTGTGCAGCCATGGCAACAGCAAGAAACTGGGTAAGAATGAAATTATGTAGCTGCAGCTTGTTGAAGTCCCTGGTTGTGCCTGCAGGATTTGGGACAGGAAAGGCAGGAGAGCAGCAGCCTGGGACTGTGAGCTGGGACACTGCCATGCTGTTCTGTGTCTCCTCTGGGACTGCAGCAAGCTCCTTTCTCTGCAGACTCTCTGTTGTTTCTCTCCTTTGCTAAGGTCTGTTTATGCCGTGTATTTCCGTTAGGGATAGGATGGATATTTATCTCTGGGTTATGGTAGCACTAAGTGACGTGGGCTATGACCTTGGGTAGGGTCTCAAGGTGCTGCTGTAATATTAATAAGAGCCTTGTAATAAGATTCAGTGTCTACAGTTCTTTCCAATTCATGGCTGTTCTGAGTAGTTCACGGTGTCAGGGCCTTAGCTATATATAAAAATCAGTAATTGATTTGCTTTCTATTGAATAAGTGACATGCTGGTGGAATGATTAATGAATAAGAAATCACAAGTGTCACTTGCACACAAATGGCAATCATCATTCCCTTAACAAATTTTGTTCTAGTTGGGTTTAAGTTTCCGTTGGGAATTACAGTTTCACTAATTTAACAAAACCACCCAATAAATAACTCATAATTTTTTATAGATGTCCATTAAATAAATCTATATTGAAGTACCAAGAAATGACACTTGTAGAAGAAACATTGCTGCAAATAATGAGAAAATTGCAGATGTATTTTATACCTCTTCTGAAAATCAAAAGGTCTCATAAATACAGTCTGTAAAAATGTCTGTGGAAGAGTTAACATAACTGTACAAGCAATAAGCCTGACCTTTCAGTGTAATTTATTTTAGATTTGCTCAATCCTTTTTTATTAAAACTAGCACATCTGAAGCAGAATTAAATCCTATTATACCGGCTGTGTGATTGTATCAATTTTTCTCTGCCATGGCACACTTTATTAAAAATTACTTTGTTTCATATTGGTTAATGCAATCAGGGGAGTAAATGAAGTTTTGTGGTCTTTGGTAAAGAAAGAAGCGTGTGGTTTCTATCCTTGAGAGCACTGTAAATTGCTGTGAGGATCAGCTGAGTTCCAGCCCTGCAAAAATCAGTTCAGGTATTTCCTATGTGGTGGTAAGATCCAGGTCCACATCCTGTCCCAGTGTCTGCACTGGTCCAGAGACTGGGTTACGTGGGACCAGCTGCATTAGATGTTTGTGTCTTAGCAAAAAATACTCCTATAAACCAGATCCCACATCTTGTTTCTGCCTCCTACACAGTTCTGCATTCCAGTGCAAAATCACCAGTTACCACCAGTGGAGCCTGTTCTTGTTTTTGTTGCCTAAGATGGCTCAGATACACCTTTGATCTGAACAAGGATGGGTGCTCACAGGCATCCCCTGCCTGTGTTTCATCCCTCTCTTTCAGAGGAGTGCTTGTCATGCTGGTGTTGGTGTTTGCTCCAGCAGCCAGCAGCTATGAGTGCGCTCCTGTTTTTTCTGTCCTTGTGTGGGTTTTACCTGCTTGCTTTCCCCCCCTCAATTTCTTGCAGTGCAGCACTGGGTTGGATTGCAAGAAGGGGATTTAGATGGAGCCAACTATTTTTTGTGGTTTAAAGTCTGTCCAGTGCTTTTTAACTGACCAAGATCTACAGCACTTTGGAGTATTTACTGCTCCTATTTAATGGGCTGTTTACAATTTCAGGACCAGCCTCAGTAGCTGTGCTGAGCATATTTCCATGCTGATGACATGTTTACAGTGAATAATAAGAACTGACACATTTAGTGTGCACAGGTTAATGCCCCCAAATCAGGTGCTGTAAATTGTTATGGGTGGGTAGCTGGTGCATGAACCTGTTTTATACAGCATCGTGGCAAGATCTGGAAAACACATCAGTTACTTTCTTGCTTCCTCTACTCATTGCAGGCAAAGTGCAATGTTGCCTTTTTCTTCCTCTCTCCCTTCTCATGTGCAGTGACTGGGGGAAGAGGTACGCCTAGAGCTATCCTGAAAGGATGCACTTTGTGGGAGAAGGTGACCAGAACAGCCTCAGAGCAGCTCTTGGTCCTTTGAGGATCACATTGGTGTCTGCAGCATGGGTTTAGGAGGCCCTGAGGCTGAGAGGATGCAGCAGCCTCTCTGCATTCCCTCTCCAGTGTCTCCGCTTCCTGCAGAGCACCGCGTTCAGCACGGCTACGCTCGGTGACTGTCTGCAGTGCTTTTATTGCTGCTGTGACTCTGCTGAGGTCGTCGGAGCAGCCTTCCTGGGAGCAGTAGTCTTCTCCCTGAAACAAAGTGTCTCAAGTTCTGGCCTTTAAAACAGTGTTTCAATTTGGGAAATCTCAAGTAGCCTTTTGCTTTTAAAATACATTATGTTATGTCACTGTGGTAAAAGTAACTCAGTATGCATATCAGGTGGGGAATGAGGCCTCTGGGCAGTGTTATTGGCGGTGTGGGATTACATAAAGGAAAAATGGCTTATTGCTTATTTCCATCTGCCCACAGCAGACCTTTCCAGATGCAATGTGTTTCATCTGGTGCTTCTGGAAATGCTCCAAAACTGCAGTCTCCTAGGCTTTGGGACTGTATATATTTCTTTTAGAGAAAGCCACATATCTGCAAATAGGAAGAAAAGGAGAAACTTCTAGAGGAGAGTAGCCTATTCATCTCTGAATCAGATCTGAGTTTTAACTGGTTCTTTGGTTATAAATGCTGCCTTCAGCATTCACTTGGAACAATTTTAATGCTGGTGACAAGCAATGAGCTAATAAGCCCCAGTGTCAAGAAATCCTTTGTTTTGTTACTGAGCAATTGCATTACAACCAGCTCAAGAACAGACTTTCCTTTATGGAAAGGAAACTCAGGAAGGAGGAGGGTTTGCTGCTCACTGCACTTACCCAGTCCTTGGCCTCACCACTAAGACAATCGGTAGTGTTACTTGAAGTGAAGGCACAACAACAAAACTCATTTCACATAGACCATTGAACATTAGACATTTAAAAAGTCTTCTGTCTCTAGCTGCAGATGGAACCTGAACCAGTGGCCTGGAGGAAATGCTCTCCTGCAAGCCTCTGGAGCCTGCAGTGTTTGTGTTCATCCCACAGAGCACTTTTTCTGTATCAAAAAGCAAATTAATCTGTCACTGAGACTAATCCTATTTGTCTCAGAAGTAAACACAATTTTCTAATGTAGAGGGGCTATTTGAGATGATTTTTACATTCTGAGTCAGAATGTCAGAAAAAATGTTTGCATCTGTTTGGTTAATTTTTTTTCTGTGAAAGTCAAGTGACTACTTTTGACCTAGGTGATTCTTATATGAGGAAAAAGATGGACAACATAATAATGTAAATGATAATGTAGGAGCCTTTCGCTTCCAACAGATGACTTTTTTTTTCCTCTGATTTGGAAGTGGAATAGACAGAAAACATGATCTTTGTGCCAGCAGGTGGATCCATCTTTCATCCCAATCACTGTGGGCTTTGCTTCTCTTTCAGAATTGAGTAATCCCTTCAAGGCCGGGGAAGACTTGGAGAAATGAACAACTAGAGAGGCAGCTGCAAAAGTGCAGAAGTCTTTATTTTATGCAAAAAAACCCCAACAGTTTTCAGCTTTTTTGAACTCTTGACTCTCCAGTAAGGTAAATGAAGAGACAGTGGTCTAGTACATCAGTAAATCTGGTCTTGTACTGATAAGACTCCACAAATGACCTGCTTGGACACCTTGTCTGGTACAGAGTCCATGACTGAAGAAGATTTTGTGAACACAGCTCAGTTTCAGTGCAGTTTCTGAGCAGACTATTAGACAGTGGCTCACTGCTGAGGGAGCCCATCTTCTGATGTCTCTGGACAACACAGGAGGGGGAAGCTGTTTATATTCCTGTAGTTTATATAAAATGCCAGTGATGATGTGCATAAAAATAATTAGTGAAATAAATACTCAGGTGTTGATGCTCTGGCAGGAGGTAGCCAAGGGAATTATCTGTGTGCAAAAGGATGATTTAAGTTGAGAGCATCTACAGGGATAATTGATGCCAAATCTACCATTACCATTGATTTGGATGAAAACAAAGACTGTCATCAAAAATAATAAATTGAAACATAATAGGTGTTTCAAAAGTCAGAAGACTTCATCAAAGATGTTTGAGGAAGGTGTTTTGATCCTCCTGTGCTGATTATGTGACTTGATGCACTGGCTCTGGCTGGTTTGCACTATGGTTGGGCACAGACTTTGTACTACAAGAAAATTATCCTGACTCAGCATTAGCAAGCTTGTTTGTTGTGTTGTATTTGGAGAGCTCTACAGTGAAATGACCTTTCTGACCTGTTACTGTGTTGGGGATTTCATGTGTCTCCTTTACAGCTCACTTTAATATTGGCTTTTATGTCTGGATCTGCTACTAGTTTTTAAAGTCTCATGTAGCCACTGTTTGTTCTGAACTTTTGTAACTGGCTCTGAACTCACCTCAATTTCTTGGTATTGCCCTTTCATTGGTACATATTTTGAGCCTCTTTCCCTTTACCCGATGGACCAGGCTTTTCTTTGACTTGGTTCCCTTCTTGCCCTGCAGGTTTTTTGTCTTCTATAAAGGGAAGCCCAGTGCAGTCATGTGGTCCCCTAATCCCCTGGATAACATGTGGTTCACAGAGGATGTGTGTTATAGGCCCAGCTACAGTGAAATCACAGACTTTATTCTTTCTCATGTATTTAGTAACAGAGATCTCCAGTTCATAGCTCCTGCATCAGCCACGATGCTGGTTATCTCACCAATGTTTTGATTGTCTGGTGAGCATCCCATGCAGGTACCCCGTGGCAGCCGGCCCTGTACAGCTGGTAAATTAATACCTACTCTTCTATTTTGCAGGGTGGATGGGGATAAAATGACCATGGTTAAAGTGTAGGACAGTTGACTTTGGACTGATATGGTGAGGAGGGCGCAGCCTTCCCAGCTCACAGCAGAAATGGCTGAGGTGAATTGATGCCAGCAGCATGGCATCCTCATTCATCTCCTAATGGACACTGATGCAAACCAAGCAGTCCAGGGAAGCAATGGAAAGGAGTTGTACCTATATGATACTTGTGTCCAAGATGTTTGCTCACAGGGGAGTAAGAAACTAACAATATACTGGAAAACTGAGTGGGACAAAAAAGAATTCGAGAATTGGAAGGAAGAAGCAATTGAAAACAAATCTGTTCCAAGGTAAGTGTGATCTTCACTCTAACCATCTTCACTCTGCTCGAGGCTATGTTTTCACCTCAGTTTCCCAGCATTTTCTATGTTTTTCCACAATGAGTTGCTGACCGTTCACTTGATAGCAAACACACTGAACAAATGGCCCAGTGCCTTCTGCTGAGCTGTGCCAACTTTTCCTGGTCCAAGACCTGCCTGTGTGTTGGGTTCAGGGGACAGGCTGACTCCCTGCCAGCTGGCTGACTTGGGAGGTTCAAGAGCCCTTTTCTAGGGGCAGATCCAGCATTTCAGCAACAATATGGGAATGAGATGCACTGTGTAGGTGATCCTCAATTTCACCATCAGCCTATAAATGTGTCAGGTAAGAAACAATGTATTGCAAAAGCGTCCTTGATAACACTGGCAGGATGAATTTCTGCTAGGGTCCTCCAGGAACAGGCTGAAAACACCACAGGCACTGTGGAAAATGGTAAATGGGGATGGAAAGTGGCCAAAGGAGTGAGAGTACCATCCAACTGGACAGTTCAGCTCTCCAAACAATCCAGCCCTCTGCACGAATGGAAGCAAGTAGCTTCCACCTCTTCTACTGAGGTTATTTCTTCTCATAATAGAAGGTCACCAATTATTTCTGACTGATCAGCAGAATTTCTTCCAGGCTGCATAAATTTAATGTGGCCTTTTGTTCTGTTGCGTGGCTACTTCTTCCAAGAGGCATCTCTTTATTGCTGGAGCAGATCATGGAGACAGCACTGCTCCAAGCAAAAGGGAGGAGGAGGAGGACTTGCACAGATAGTCTGCCTGGGGTTTGGATAGCAAGAGGCCAAAAGAGATTGTTTATAGTCTGGCCTAGTAAATGAATTTAATCTATATAAACACTTGATAAGGAGCTGGTTCCTCATACACTAAGTGTCAGAGTAACTCACTGGTACCAGGTTAGACTTATGCTGATAGAAGAGCTGGCACATATATATATCCTTTTTAATTTACGTTTTGCAGTTTTCTGTTTCTGGGAAATGAATTAAGCAGAACTAAGGCCACTTAGGGAAAGTGTCTGTATGAGGCTGGAGGAAAATCTAGCTGGACAAATCAGCTAGTTCATATTTGTAGCTGTACTGAATTTGAATTAGGCCTTTCAAATGCCTTGGTTTAAACAAGCTGAAAAGGTAGGCTGGAGGAGCAGGACAGGGGGAAACTGGCTTTGTGTTTTCTGCTGACATCCCCTTTTGTACTGTGCACATGGTCAGGCACTGGATGACAGACCTGGATTTACTGGGAAATCATCAATCCCAAGAGAAAAGGAAATCAGGGGTTAATGCTGTCCTCACTCCCACATGGGTCAAGGTGTTTTATATTAGTATTAAAAGAAGACCAGCGGTGGCTGTGAGGGGAAGAGACAACACATGAGTGTGAATTTGCTTCCCAAGGCCTGGAAGGCATTTTTCTTCCTGTTGAGAAAGAACTTTGAGGAGGGCTGTGCACAGTGCTGCTGCCTGGTCCTTATGTATTGCAGCGGGGCCCATGGTCTCACAAAGCCATTACTTCAGAGAGGGACTGGGAGGTAAAGATTTAAAATGAAAAGATTCTGTGAAATGCAAACAATGTGGTTTATAGTAAGAAAGTATAAATTAACTAAGGAGAAGAAAATAGCATCTGTTGAAAACAGATTAGTAAGGATGTGGATGCCTGTGGATGCCTGGGTAGCTTTACCAAGTAGTCAATTAGAGTCAATTATCATCCTCAAACTCCTTGCCCTCTGTTTAGTATGCTTGCAGTGTGTCCAATTTAGCTTGTGCTGTTTCATAGGTTCACAATTTTTTCTCTGTGTCTGAAATGATCTAGCTGGAGACACTAGGAAAGTGCCAAGCATTAAGTATATAACAATTGTAATTCTTTTGACTGAAACCTGATTTGATTCAGTTGAAAATGACTTTAGTGTATTGGACTTACGGTTCACTTAACAAGTGCTGTAGATGTCAATACATTAGTGTAAACCTGATGCAGGTAGTAATTTGGTTTCTAATGAGGTTTCCCAGCAGTATACAGCTATGAAAAATGGGACATTTCATTGGAGTACAAAGTGCACCTACCTGATGGCAGATGTTGTCTGAGGACCTGCTACTTCACTTTTTGGGAAGAGTGTGGTGTTATATCTTGCTATGGGCTTTAAAAGTGCCTTTAACTGATAAAATGTTGAAAGAACAGATTGGAAAGAATAAAAGATTGCTCTTTAGAAGTTTTATTTTAATTATAGATTTAAATTACAACTTTATCTGTTGCAGTCTTAATTGTGCAGTTGTTGCAGATGTAAAATTTCAGCCAGATTTAATGGAACTTAAAAGAGAAACCTTTTATTTTTATGGGACTGTGTGATCAGGTGTTCTCCTCACCTCCCCACTGCCTTCAAACCATTTCACTGAATGATCCTCCTGGTGAAGTATGGAAATAGGTGTAGTACAGAGAGGACAGGACAGAGAAGGCAGTGATGTGTCGCAGTCCTCTGACCCTCATCTTCCCTCTCTGGACGCGAGATAAGTTTCAGAAAAGCAGCTGTAGAAAATATTGTCCCCTTTCAAGGCAAAGTGTGTGGCCAAAAGTGTGTCAGGTCTCACAGTAGCTCTAAGTAGCCTTTTCGCTTTGGGAGAGACCCTTTTATGCTGCTGGGCAGCCCATGGGCACACCTTCCTTCAGCACTTGTGCTCAAAAAATGCTTTTAAATTTTTCGTGTGCTGCCAGGTAGCTTTTGTTTCAGCATGAAGCTAATTTCCACAGGTTGAGACATTACTGATCAATATGAGGGTACTTGAGAGCCTGACCTCAGCAGACTGTGTTGGAGTGATTAAGGGTACAGAAGGATATGTTCAGTCCTACATGAAGCAGCCTTTCACCATCTCTCGATTCTCTCCACGTATCAGCTGGAAATACAACTCCTTTTGCTCCTCTATACTGCGTAATTTCATTCCTTTGCTGTTATTTAGCTGCTAGAGCTATGTGCTGCAGTAGATAATGGAAGAAGCTGTTCAGAATGAAATGGCGTGGTATTTTCTGCCCTTTTGTAAACTATATAAAACAAAGATGAACTTTTCTGCCCGTTCTAGCCAAGGCACAGCTTGTTGTGGGGTGTAGGCTCTTTACTTTCGCTTGGATCATGGCTTACTCCAGCCAGCAGTGTGTTAGGAGCACTGTTCACAGCCTCTACGTAAAGATCAGTGTTTGGGGGGCTGCTTGCCCATGGTCACACTTAAAAGTGTCTCTCTGGGATATGTAATCTCCAGAGGAAGGAACAACAGTAAACTGAATTCACTTGCTGCACAGAGGTGACTCTGGGGTGATGTGAGTGCTCTGTACTGCAGTGTCTGTAAAGTGTCTGAAAAGACTCTGCAGTCTGCAAATGCTGCTCTACATGGGAGCCCTTAGGAAAATTATTCCAAAGTACCTTTTAAACCAAATGATCAAATTCTCGGTAGATTTGTTACTTCAGAATTTAAATGACAAAAAAATCATAATAAGCTTTATTTTCCCTTGGGAATTAATAAGCCTCACTTGAACCAGGGGTACTTTTTAATTCTGAGTGAGAGTGTCCATACAAAGACTTAATGCAGTTTAACTGAGCCTTTCAATCTGTGTTTTTTAGATCTCCTTATTTTCCTTAACAGTGCACTGGTCTAGGCAAGTCTCTCGTTTTGTGTTCCTCTGCTTCAGAGACAATTTATGTTCTGAGGTACTGACTTGGAGAGTGGCAGACAACAGCTGCCAAGCAGAATTTACAGGCAGGTTGTGTGTATTAGTTTTATTGTCTCATTTTGTATATTCATGTTTAATGACTCCAGATGTAATTAATAGTATGGGCATACCCAACTACTAATCTAAAATAAGAAAAACTTACCTGTTGGAGTCTCAAAAGGTGGAGTTGACACCTCAGCACCTTTCTCAGATCACCTCTGCTGCCTGGGATGAAGGAGCCACAACCCTGTGGCAGAAGAACATGCTGCCTGCCTGGGTAATGGTTTCCTGCAGGATTTGCAACAAACAGCATCTTTCTACCACCACTGTGAGATATTTGTGTGGCCACCAGATAGCAGTAACATCTTCACAATGTTTTGCAGCAGCCAGGACCTCAGCCTTTGGTGATTTTGTGTCCTCATACGTTTGTTCCTAGGTCTAATCTTGTAGCACTGTGAAGATATGAGAAGGCAGAAGTTCCAGCACCACGATCTCCTAATGGTCTAAAATCAAAAGCAAGGTCAAAACAGTCACAGATTACAATACATAAATTCCCGTGAAGTTATTTTTCTTGTCTTCCTCTTTCTGCTTTCATAATTCCTGTTTTCTAGGCTTTTAGGAAGCCACAAATGAGTTGGTGTGTTTTTGGTCAGACTGCTTTAATAACAGTGTAAGTCTGACACAACCTCAGGTTTCCAAGCTCTGGAAATTTAGAATAAAGAGCCTTGTTGTTCATGTCTGAGATCTGGCAATACTGCTTATTCCCTTCTGGTGCCTTTTATCCTGCAGCTTGACAGAAATATTTTGTTTGTTATTTAAAAAAAATGTGTTTGTTAAAAGTTAGTATTTTTTTCTTGTAAAGGCTCATCCATCCTGGTATAACATTAGCAACTCTGCTTTGTTCTTCTGTGAAGCAAGTTTCAGTTTACAGGTACATCTGCTTTCCATTCCACAGCTTAAAGAAAGTCGTCAGAAAAATCTTAAAACCTACTTAATGAAGGCTTTTAAATGCTCATCCTGCACTTTTGATTGGAGAGCAATTTATATTTCATAAAAGTAGAAGCTGAGCTGCAAGCTGTAAGTAATTATCATATAATTAAATGTCTACTATGAAAGAAATGAAAACTCAGGCTTCTTGGGAGGCTTCCGTGACTGGTTTATGCAATCAAAAATTAAATTACTTTTCTTTACCTTATGAATGTTCTGAAGGTACATTAATCTGGTTTGGACGTGCACCTTGGAGACTGCTAAGCTGTGTTAAAAGGTGAAGGGAGTTTATCAAACCAGTAAATTCCATGGGCCAAGAAGAAGAATGCATAAATATCTGTGATGGGTTCTGCAAATGTGATTGTGCTTTTCTTGTCCGGAAACATTTGCAGCTAATAATGAAGAAAAGCCCCATGTGAGCAGCAGTTTAAGTGAACTACTGTGGTGTTAGATTGCTTGGTTCCAGTGGACATGGTCTTTCTCTGCAGGAGAGAAAAATATTGTCCATTTGTTGGGAGTGAGGTGGGGGGTGTTGGATATCAGAAATTTGGACAGAGGATTAACTCTTCATGTGTTTAGACTTCCTGCATGCTTACCTAGGAGTCCCCTTCCACCACCCAAAGGGCAGTGAATTTGTGGGTGCCACATCTGCTGGAATGTTGAAGGAAGGAGCCTCAGTTCCATATATGAACACTTCCTGTCATTTCACGGGGGACCAGCTCTACTCCTGTCAATACCTACCGGAATGACGGCATTCACTGAAGAAAATGTCATGGTAAGAAAAGTGATGACGTAGTAGCACATCAACAGGTGCACTTTGTATTCTTGTATGTTGTTGGCATTTTAGATGGTTCACTTTCACCTGAATGTGGGAAAAACTGAATTATTTACAGACAGGAAGCCCTGAGTTGGAGCTGTTCCGATTTAAGGAGCTGCTGCCAAAACAGTCTGTTATGGCTTTATACAAAAACGAGCGAAGCATTTCCCTGAACTGATGGAATTAAACAGCAGGTTCTGTATGACTTGGCTTAAAGAACTGGAAGCGTGAACGTTGCATCATATTTTTGCAACATGTTTAGCTTGCTCAAAACTCTTTACAACAAAAAGGACTGTTCTAGCCATGGCTCTCTGAGAAGCTCTGGTACTGTGCTGCTAAAGGGGGTTCTCTTAGATCAAATGTCTCTAGACCACAAGAATATAGTTTTTATCTCCTCAAATGAAGATAAATTTCATGGTGCCTTCAGTGTACAGTACAGTGATGGTTAATAATCTCAATTCACAACTCTATGCAGTGGGGTGATGACAATGTAATGGCATCATTTATGGTGTTTCAAGGGGACATATAATGGGTGTTGGCTTTTCTTTTCCCTCTTTTTCCTAAGGTTAAGTACTTTAACCTTGACTTCAGGCTGTATTTTTTTCTCACTGCATTTCTCCATTATATATTATTTGGTTTGGTTACAGTCACTAGACTTTAACTGCTCTGACATATTAATTTTTAAGGGCACAAATGACTTCATTAAAATAATGTCCTTCAGATAAGTGCACTTGGCACTGTGATTGGAAGTGGACAAAAGGAAATATGAAGCATCAACTCCTCTACGTTAAGAATTTATTATGGGAACCAAACCCAGTAGAATTTGTATTTGAAATGGTTCTTCATTAACTTTTAGAAGCTCAATGTGTAGCCTACATCCATGAATTGGTTAGGAGTTTCTTTTCTAATATGCTTTTAGTCAAAGATTTGTTTTATGTTTACAGTCTCAATTATACGCAACACTGATTTCTTAATATCAGAGAATCACAGAATGGTTTGCATTGGAAGGGACCTTCAAGATCCCCTAGTCCCACCCCCTGCCATGGGCAGGGACAGCTTCCACTAGACCAGGCTGCTCAAAGCCCATCCAACCTGGCCTTGAACACTTCCAGGGACGGGGCAGCCACAGCTTTTCTGGGCAACCCGCGCCAGGGCCTCACCTCCCCCACAGTCCAGAATGTCGTCCTAGTTTCTAATTTAAATCCATTCTCTTTTTGCTTTCTGTTCTGCCAGACCATTTTCTTCTCTCTGTGCTGTCTGTGAGTGCTCCCAGAGGCCTGGTGTGAGCTCACCTATGGCTGGAAGGGAATCATGCAAAGCTGGCTCAGGGACTGCAGGCTCACCTCGGGCTCCCGTGGCATCCTGTTAGCTTGTTTTGAGGTGACCTGAATCGAACAAGTTATTCCAGATGTGTACTAATGCAACTGAAAGCTTTTAGCTGAGTGGTGATTTCTCCTTACCCTTCTCCAGGGCTGTCCTTAGCTCTTGGAAGGGCTTTTAGATTTTTTCATTAATCAGCATGTTTGTAGAAGTGAAATGCTTTGAGATAGTAATGGCGCAATGGGCCCATGGACGCGTGCGTGTTGCAGAGCACATCCTGACATCCAGCATCACCCAGCAGTGATTTTACCTCGTGCTGGAGGCTGGGCAGGGCCTGAGCCAGAATTACAGCCTGTTTTTTCCTGTCTCCCCCAGAGCCTCACAGCACATTTGATGAACATAGTGCACTGCTTTGAGCTGATGAGGCCTCGGCCACCTCCTTCAATTCTTCCAGAGCAGCACTGTAAAATGAGGTACATAAATGCTGAGCTGCTGCAGATTAAAAAACATTTCCTAAAAAATAAAGTTAAAATTGAAGCTGACCCAAGTTAAAAAGCAATTTTCTGAGAATGCAAAGGCATAAAGGAGAGTGCCTTAGCATGATTTTAAGTGGGCTTCTGAATGTGGAAGATAGACGGCAGGAATAAAAGGACGCACGCCTTTGTGGGGTGCTGCAGGTGGAGAGAGCCCTAGAGTAACATGCTAGGAGCAAATTTCAATTAAATGAGCATACTTCTTGTAACTATTAAATTCTACCTAGATAAATGGATTTTAGAAGAATGCATGTATTTTTTCAAACCATGAAGTCACTTGATAAAATAGTAATAAATCTGTCAGAATTTCTGCTTTGACCAAAGCTTAGCTGTAATACAGGATTCATTTCAATACCTAAAGCCATTTTGGGGTGGGAAGAGACTTTCCCAGCTTTGGAATTAGATTTCTCTGCAATGAGTATTATGGTCTTGACCCCATATCATTGTCTTTGAGGAGCAGCAGTATTTAAAATCCACTGTAATGCAATAAGCTGAGCTCCAGCTCAGTATGTGCTGTGCTGTTATATGGCAGCATCAATGGTGGTTCTTGTTAAGGCACTGAACGTGTGCGAGGTAAACATAGGGCTTTCTCCAGGATAATTAATAATTTAATCTCTCTCAAGAAGAGATTTCTCTTCATTTAATCCAACTACTCTTTGATTTTTCTCTTCAGCCCATTTTAGCTGGCATTTCTCCCCTCCTCACCCACACAAGTTGCCTTTTATAATAAGCTCTTTCAGCAAAGACCAGCTTTTATTTCTTTCAGATTGCAGTAAGCTTTTATTTCTTGTAAAAAATAATTGCAACTTACTGTAAAAGACATTCTCTGATTGAACAGACCACTTTTTAAGAAAATGGCATGCCGAAAGGCTGCCTGTGGCTGGTATTAAGTGGCACCTGCTTTGCCGTAACCATCGTGGCCAGGTCAGGCTCTGGAGTCCTGGACTAACGTGTCAGTCCTGGTGCGAGTGTGCAAAGCTGCAGGAAATCCTGTGAAATTCAGCATAACTTAGGGAGTCAGGGCAGGGAGATATTTCCCTAGTTTATGTTTATCCCGTAACATGCAAGCGATTTAACAGTTCTAGCAGGTGCTGATTGCAAAGCGACTGACAAATATTTTGAATATATATTTTCAAAGTATTTCCCTTGACAAATTTAAATTGAGCTAACAATTCTTTTAGCACACCAAACTAAATTGGCTATGGCACTGTTAGTTGGCTTTAAGTACTGCCTTTACCACTCCTGGTGGCTGGAACAGTTGTGCTTTTGTTTTACAATTAATATTTCAATGAAAACTTGTAAGGTACTGTAGGTATAAATATTTAATATCTTCCCTCCATGTTTCTTTATTGCTGAGCTTGATAATAAGTTAGTAATTCAGACTGAAATGCAGATAAAACAGTAATGTGAACAGTTTAAATCTGTATTTTTCCAAAGATCCTGTGGTCAAGATGACTGCAGTCTAGCAAGAATATTGCTATTTAAAATTGTTTACCTCTACACTTCAGCTGAATGCTGCTGTATATGATAAATGAGGTAAATAAAGGTGCCTTTCGGGTCCCAATAACTGCACAAGAAACCTAATCATTCTCACGAACATAAAAATAATTTAACAAATGGAACAGTGGCATAGCAGCCTAGAAAGAAATTTCTGAGTATGGCACCACATATGGCCAAGGTCTCTTCAGGCATAATTCAAACTTTTTTTTTTAATTTCCCTATTTTTAGGAGGTTTGTTTCATATTTAATGTGGAATAAAACTTTGTGTTTTCAGGGTTTACTGTTACTTTCCCAGAGTTTACTTAATTTTTGGTCTTGACATGAAACATCATGATTTATTTTTCTCCCATGATAACAGGTACCACTTCACCTTGTGGGTAAAAAATGTTGAAATTCGTGGTGGTGTTCCTCAGGAAAAGGCAGACTGCTGATATTAAGCTCAGACTTTCATCTCTTTAGAAACACAGCTATGTCACTTTTACCAAATAGAACGAAGTCTTTAAAGACAGGGGTTAACACCTCTGTCCCACTGTCATTTCCTCCTCCTCCTCCTCCTCCTTTCCTTCTTTCTCTGTCTCCCCCAGACGATGGTAATTTCTGAGCAGATGGAGATATTACTATTTAATTAGATTAATCTTTGAACAAAACTGATGGGCTTTTTCTAGCCAGGACAGTGTCACTTGGCTTTGTGTTTTTAACAGCATTACCATCTGAGAGAAAAAAAATTTAATCCGTTGCTTTGTTAGCATAATCTGAGTTATCTGCTGTGGAAATGTGCTTTGGTCTGAGAGAATTTGTATGGAATTTAACTACCTTTACTGCTTGCTCGAGCAGGATAAAAATCTTGGGTGTCTGTCTTGCGTACACAGTCAGAGAGCACCAAACAGATTTAATAAAATTTAAAGTTCCTCTTCAAAGAACAGTTTAGTTGCAGGTTTTGTATATTTACCTGAAGAGCCAACTTGTGCCCTGATCTACACTTTGATCCACTTTGTAAGCCTTTCTGTCTTGTCTTGCAGGTGCCAAGGTACCTACTGTAGCAATGCAAATAAAAATAGAGCTGATGGGAAATGCAACTTTATTAGAGCCTTGGGATCCTGAAGACACAGTTATCCCAAAGTCGACTGGCTAAACCACAACAAAAGCAAACATAAGAACCATCTGTGAGAGTGTGTCTCAATTCCAACTGTTTGAATCCCACCATTACTTGAAATCTATGGATACTAAAATCTCCTTGGCCTTGTTATGTCTGAATTGTAAAAGAGGCTGGATGTTGCTGGTGGGTTTTTCACAACCTTCTTTAGACTGCTCCTGGCAGCTGTGGGAATGAGCTTTTCCGGGTGGAAATGTGGATGTGCCAGTACCACGCACTACTTACAGTCACAGCTGCAACGCCTGGGTTCAGGTTCCTGCCTACTGGTGCATTTAAAATCACTTTTGTGCCCTAAAAGAACCAAGAGCCGGGTTTCATTAACACATCGTGGTGGAAGCACAGATGGTGCATTTCAAAAACAAACCAGGAAACACTTTAAAATAAATGAGGAGCTGTTGATCTCTCCTTTGGCGGCTCTTTCAACCAAATGTTAATGGGGTTGGGCAAAGGCTGTGTACGGGCCAGATATTTCTGTCTTTGCTGTGATGGGAGCAAGTGAAGACAAAAGGGGGGTTAATCTAACTATATCTATCCATCCCAAGCAACAATATCCCCATCTTTGCAGAGAATGACTCTGAGCTTTCCTGATGAGCACCTCTGCTAGGAGAGCAGAGTGAGGCAGCAGCTTAAAATCCTGATGAAGCAACACCAGTGGTCTGACCAGGCTGTGGAAAAAATTGTCTGGGAGTGCCTGGGTGGTGGGGCACTGAGAGATGTTTTCAGATGGCCAGATTAGGAATATCATCTCATTAAGGGCCACACAGTTCAGAATGGAGCTGTGGGTTTGTTTTATGCTGATATTTTTCTGTCAAAGCCAAGCCTGTTTATGGGAAAATGGTTAGTTTTAGTGAATGTCCCATTTTGAAAAAGTTTTTTTAAAATGTATTTTCAGTTCAAGGTGCATTTATAACTTGACATTTAAGTTAAAATACAAACCAAACCTCCGGATTTACTGAAAGTAATAAGGCCAAAGCAACTCTTAGGTAGTTTTAAAACTACTGAAGCATATTTTATCAATAAGACCATTTTGTTTTAACCTTTACTAGTTCTGTCTTTTTTTATATTCAGTAACGTTTTCTAGGGTTTGGCCTTCTTGTCTAATTGATGTGTATTTATTTTTATTTACTTTTTAATTCCCAAAATTTCTTTTAGGATGGCAGAGCAGTTTCTTTGAGTGCAGCTGCTCTCGACCTGTCAGGGCCTGAAGGATGTCATGCCAGCCCACTGACACTGGGTGGATGAAGGACACTGCTGAATTCTGGACACTGAATTCTGGAGTGGTGGCACTGTGCAGGAGGGAGTCAGCACTGAAATCTGGCCTGGTCACTCTGCTCTTAAAATGAGCTTCAGGATAGGCACATTTCCTCTGCAGAGGGAGCACAGTTAAGCTTTCCTGCATTGAGAAAACCCATCTGCACATTGAGATCCTATCAATACCACCTCACAGCAAACCTGTTGTGGTTGAACTGGGCAGTTCACAGCAAAAATAACAAGTGTGCCTATGGGAAGTTTTGGGTTTGTATTTTCTGCCGTTAGCAGATAAAATGCTGCTTGGAAGCAGCACGAGCCTGAGTCTGGCTCTGTGTGCAGTTGTAAAGATGTGCTGTCTGTGTGAACATGGAAGGAGTGTGGGTCCAGGAGAGTTTCTGATGTCTCACTTGGCAGACAGGTGATTGGACATCCAGGATGAACTTGTGCCCTTCGAAGGGCTTGGGGAACAAATCCGAGTTCAGGTGTCAGTGGAAGAGAGAAGGTGGGGAGCTTGGTTTGGGTGGTGGTCCATGAGCACTGATTGCATGAAAACATCCCTTCCTCATCACAGTCAGAGTGTGTGTGTCCTAACAAACGTGGCAACATGCCTGTTAATGAGACATCATTTTCTCATGGCTGCTTTTGTTGCTGTACTATTTTTTCTGTCCTTCTACACAGGATCTTGACTTATAGGTATTTGCTTTACATGTGGATTTTTCGTTGTTTGTCAGTGCATTGGCATAATTCCTTCTGTGTGGTCCTTTCCCCTAGAAGTCTCATATAACTAGCTCGTGTTAAACTGGTGGGATTTCGTCTGGACTGTAAACAGTTTCTTTTGCTCCTACTAGTTTCTTTGGAAAGTTGGAAAGCTGGAATAATAATCATTGGTGTCTAACTATTATGAATTATTAAAAGGAGCACAGCAACAGGAGCTACAGATAATTCCTCATCCTGAAAATGAGCATGTCTTATGTTATTGGTGCAGTAATTACCTAAAAATACTTAATACTTAATTACTTCCAAGGTGTCAATCTTCATAACAGTTTATTAAAAGATTCTAATGGGTGTAGCAGCTGCTTCCATAAGCAAATCTATTTGTGGCTGAGCCTGACATTCTGCTCTAAATATTATTCCACCTTGATCAACACTATTTCTCCACATATATCTTGTTACAGCTGTAACAGATTGGGAAGGGAGGGTTTATCCAGCTGCAGTGGGAATTGCTCTCCTCACTCATTTCTTCCAACCTCATACTGCTAGAGCCAATAGAAACGTTTGCAAACAATTTATCACAAAAAAGAACTTGGAGTAGTTGTTTATGACCCTGGTATTGGCTTATTGCTGTTTCAGCTGTACAAATGGCTGGTTGATAATTCAAAGGCTTCTCTTTTGGGAATTGAGAGAGTAGGTGTGAGGGGACAATATCCACCCGTGTGATGCAGAGAGGGAGCCTTAGGGAAAGGGCTATGGACAGGGCTCTGTGTTGTGGTGCTACTGGTGGCAAGGCTCTTCCCCAGGGCTCCTGGGCAGCAGGATGCAAGTTAGAAGCACGTAATGACTATTAGCTACCAAGGCAGAATTCCTGTTTGTGCATTTTTATTGGTCTTCATTGCCAAAATGCCTACTTGGCATTTTGAACAGACAGCTTCATTCTGGAGCTCTGTGGAAACAGTGAAGTGAGACAGAGCATAGTTCAGAAATCTAAAATCAATTTTTTTTTTCTGTGCAGACAATGTGTAAAAATACCCGAATTAAAAAATACATGAACAGAAGCAACTTGAAGGCAATAGTCTCTAATAACAAGCTCTACCTTAACTTGATTAATATTGAAATCTATAATCTGTGCCTTCAAACCCTGTTGTGTTCCTGCATTGCTCTTTTCTTTGCTTTTCTGTCTTTTTGAAAAATTTGCTACATCAGATATTACTAAGAACTGCAGGACTGTCCTTTCTCCATTTCAGCAGCAGGAGTTTCATGCGTTTGAAGCACAAGGGTGTGAGTGTTATCCTCCTACTTCTGCAATTTTTTTAGACACCAAGACTGCATTACAATTTACTTCTTTAGACCTTGCACTGTCCTACCTAGTGTCACATCCGTGACTGAGACACTTAACGCCCTTTATCACCTTCTGATCTGTCCTTCAAACATCCCTACAGCTTGACCAAATTAAGATTGGTTCCAGGTTTTGCTGTCTGCTTGGCTTTCTCCCACTGACTGAATTTGGGACAGCAACAATTCTGGCCCAATCAGAGAGGTCTGGTTTGCTGACAGTGCAGAGCAGAGTAGTAAATTACGAACAGCCTAGTGAGAATTAGGCTATTCTTATTTCTGGTAGTCTTCCGTTCATTCTCTGAGCAAGTAACAAGTGTCTTGAGACATAAAGTTTTTATTTTGCAAACCCTTATTTTTCATTTATTGCTATGGAGCTTCTCTGTACAGCCTTACTAAATCTTCAGAGCTGCCACACTGCATTATGCATGTGTGGCACTGTAGATTGCAGATACTAATTTAACCAAGTGTTCTTCTAAAAAATGCACTGCAAATTATAGGAGGTGCCTGCTATGAGCAACACCTGAGTGGTGTCAGCAAACTGAGCTGACTTTGCACTGGTTTTTCTGTGTTAGTTGGCCCTTGTCCTTGCAGGATATGACTAACACAGCACAGTGGTATCTAGTTGGAGGGGAGCTGGGTTTTTGTTAAATCTGGGTATGGAGTTCAAACTGGGTCACCTGAGGAGAGAAGCTGATATCAACGAGTGGGAGGCAGTGAGCTTTAACTCAGCAGTAGTGGGTGAACATTAGGAGTTCTGCTGACTTCCATGAAACGAGTTCTATCAGTCATACGTGCAGATACTCAGGCTATGGATAGATGTGTAAGGAAAATGAGAATAGTCACCAACACTGATGTCCATGAAATTGGTAACATAGGGGTGAGCTAAAGTTCTCTTTGGCTATTGGTTGCTAAGTTGTTTTGGTTTTTTCTCCCTTGAATGACTTTGGTTGAACTAGGCTGAATTAAAACTGGTGTCAGAATTACATTTTTGATCTTCTTGTGGATTTTTCAGCAGCTCAGATGTTACGTAGACTGTGGCTGCTCTTCAGAGCAGTCCATGCAGGAGGAAAAATATCTCACTAGAAAATGCTCCCTCTTAGACTGTAAAAATGATTAAAAATGGAGATATGACTTTTTAAATGTGTTCTTATTCTCAGGCATAAATGTGCTACTGAATTACTTCCTGTCATCCTCATCTGCATGAAAAAGGTTTGACTTTGGTGGGATTTTTTTTTAATTTAGAAAAAAATAAAATAAGGCAGAAAATTAATTCAAAGCTGAGGAATAGAAACAGAGAAGCTTACAGCTTAGTTACAGCTTCCTAAAAGTTAAATAAAGAAAATGTGTTGTGATGGTTCACTGGCTTGTATCTTATCTTGCAAAGGGTAGCTACCATGAGCAGGGTAGTATATTCTGCAGAAGATCCAGTTTATTCTCTCTGTTACCCTGAATAATGACTATTCTTCAGACGAGAATGCAAATGTTTTTTCTTATTTCCTGTCTCTAAAATTGGGACAGAGAGTTTGTTTAAAAGCTAACGAAAAGATTAAAATGGGATGGAAAGCCTGCAATTATCTATGATAAACAATGCATTATGTTTTGGTTTGTGGGCTTTGAGGCTGTCATTGAAATGTTCCTCATCTCATGTAATATTTTGTGCTACTGCATTGCTTTTCAATTATACAGCTCAAAAGAAAGTTTCCACTGACAAAAAGCAGTGAAAGCACATTGCTTTTAGTATGGTTTTTGCTTTTTTCCCCTTCTTTTATGGGTCTCAAGTGTCTCTTCAAATATAAGTCCAAATGACAGGAGTCCAGGAGTTTGAAAGTTATTAGAGAGATATGGATATATGCAACTAATGAAATATGCTCACAATATATCAAGACATGCAGAACATTGAGGAAAACTCAGCAATCTCAATATTTAATATAAGCTGGAGTTAAAGTATTATTTTTTTTTTGCAAATGCAGCATATGTTAATCTATTGCTGAGCATTCATCTGGCAGATTCAATTTCCACTCATAATTTTTCATTTATTAGTTTCTCTTTCGCATAAACACAGCTGCGTATTCTGATCTATGCTGTTGAGATCTGATGTGGTGCAGTATATGGGGAGCCCAAGTGATTTATTGTGGAGAGCTGGGGAGTAGATGGAATGGACTGAGGAACAATCTTGGAATGATACTGGTTGACTGAAATTCATCTTCGCAGAGTTTTTACCCCTAAATTTTCACCAGTTGCTCATACTGAAGATGGACCAATAAATAGAGGGATGGTTAATGGACAGAGGTAAATGGATAGAGGGATGGTTTTGAGCCATGTTACAGCTCAGGAATAATGAGCAGTTTTGCTATGTTTGGCCCCAAATATCTCTGGTATGCAAATTCCTTTGTAGCGTGGCTATATTGCTGAGGATCATACAATGCCGATAACAATCCTGGCTGCCAGCACCATGCCTCTTAATCTGAGGTTTTCTGAGAAAGGGGTTTGTAATCAAGAAGCTTATAATTTTGAAGGCACAATGAGAAACGGATGAGTGCTTCATTTAAAATGTAATATTGACTCTGCCACTTCATATATGGCAGCTTGTTTTGAAGTGGTGTTATTGTAAAATTGTTTCAAAACAAAACCAAAAGGCCAAACAACAAACAAAGCTCTCCATCATCTCCAGTGGTTTCCGTGCTGTAACACGTCTGAAAACCGTTATGTATTTTATTTAAAATTTCACACTAGGCTACCTTCTTCAGGTGCAACAGCTGATTTGCACACAGCTACTGCGCAGCTGAGTTGGAAGGGCTTTTGGAGCTTACCCCAAAACCTGCCTGAAGTTACTGAATAACTTTTCTTTGACTTGAGCGCCCTGCAGTTCGACCCCCTGCGGATGGCTGTGTCTGTGCTATCAGGAATGTGAAGCACAGAATAAAAGCATCTGTTTTAAGTCTGAGAGAAACGAGTTCAGCCATATCCCCTTGGTTTTTTTACCCATCTCCCCAGTGCTCGATTCTTGTCTCACTGGTGATTCCACCTAATGTCATCACTCTGCTGTTTCCACTCTATTTTCTGAAGAGTGGTAAGAAATAGACTCATTTAATAGATTGCACTCGAACTTGACCCCTCCTCTCTCCACCAAGGGAATATTTTTCCCATTGCTGGTAAATGAACTTTCATTCTCAGGTCTTGCTTGGCATGTGAGGCCCATCCTTTCAGGGGCTGCTGCAGGGTGGGGAGCAGGGGCAATGGCACTAAACCGACCTGCTCCCTGCTGTTCCCGCACCAAGCACTGCTCAATCAAGGCAGATCTCTGGGGAGAGATGATACAGTTTAATAGGAGAGCTGATAGAACTGAGAAGAGGACTTGTGTCTCGAAAAGCTTGTCTTGTCTTCATTTTTAATCTCTGCTGGTTGGTTTTAATGAAATCTAGTGCTTATCTACAAACCTTCTGATTGCATCCTTTGGTTATCATGGCCAAATGCTACAGTGACAGTATTTTTTAAAACTATGGGAAATCATTAGACTATAGTAGATGTATTACCTGCTGCTGTCTCACTTGTGAGCCCTTTTCTCAGCAAACTAACACTCAGCACTTGGTTAAAGCAGTGCTCCAGCCCTACGATGCCTTGAGCTCATGCAGTGATGCTAAGAGAATTGTATCTCAAATAAGTAAAGAAATAGTGCTACATGCAGAACTTGCCTGTACCCTCTGGGGCTTGGCCTTTGAGGCACAGGCAGAGATGCTCTGCAGAGCAAAAGGAGTTTGTGGGTGCTGCTGGGTGTCAGCTGCTCAGATGCACAGCCCTAGCAGGAGTCTTTGAATCAGGAAATTTCTCAGCTGTGAGCCATTGGAGGTTGGAAGAATATTCAGAGAAAGCATTGCTTGATGCCTGCCTTGCCCTTGCAAATGTATTTCTAGGCATTTGCTGCTGACAGTTGTTGGAAGCGGGACAGTGGGTTAGTTAAATCTTTGGGCTGATCCCATACGTCACTTCTGTATTCATAAATAATTGGCATGCTAACCACTGCTGTTAATTGCAATGGAGCTTGCAATGATTAATTCTAATTACTATTCATTATTCCTCTAGCGTGTCAAATGTACTAGAAACAAAATCTGGTAGGTGCTGAGAAGCTTTAAGATCTAGCTACAGTTAAGAGAGAACTCCTGATTTTTGTCTGTTCTCTGCTGTGCTGGGCAGCTTGGCCTATGTGTGCTGGGATATTTGCCTGTGCAATGTGATGCGAAGCTTGCTGGGTGCAGAGGTTGGGTCCTCGACTGCTTGTAAATCACTGTATTTTCTGACTGGTGGAGCTTTGCTGGTTTAATCTCAGTTTAAATCTGACCTCTGGGTTTTGGGTGGCTGCTCACAGCACTGTTATTACCGGGCTTGATGACAAGTTACCTTTGCTTTGTAGCAGCAGGTGAGGTAGGGATCTCAGAGAAATGGCTGGTACTTGGAAGAAGTTCTCCAGTTGCCTCTGTAGCTCAGAGGTGTGTGTTTGGCTAAATGGACAGACCCTTCATTCTTTTTCACTTCTTCTGCAATCATTTGCTTGGGAAACACAGGTGTCAGCCTCAAAATGGGAATTCTACATTGAGATGCTTGGTAAATTTTACCTATTACAGTGGCAGTTAGTTCACCTTTTTTACAGCTGAGGGAGCTGGAAGGATGAGATGTGGGGTTTTGAACAAGCAATGTCAAGGAAAGCATGGCTGTATCAGCTGCTTACAATAAGCATGGGGTAAATTACTGCTTCACTGCTTGGAATTACTTTCAGTTTACTCCAGGATTAGCATATGCATGACAACTCCTGCAGAGAAGCTGATGTGCTGGAAGCATGTGGGGTTTTTTTGCAGTAGCAAACACTTACTTGTGTACCCATTCTTGATTGTTTTCTTTTGCAAAGATAATTTTTAATGAGTCTCTGACGACCCACGTAGGGGGTCCTGAGTTGCTCCCAAGGTGTGCAAGAGTTGGAGAACAAAGTTTCCTGGGGCATTGCAGGTGGTTTCTGGGACAGCACCTGTATTCAGCCACAGGCTGAGGGTGGGTCCTTGCAGCAGAATAAACATGAAAGGAGTTGATTAGGCAGAAACAACTTTCAGGCAGCTTATTTCAGCTGATAATTTTAAGACCTTTAACAGGCAATCCATAAGCAAAATTTTAGTCCTCACAGAGTTGTTTTATTTCTCTTTTTGCTTCCTCTGGCAATCTTGTCTGAATTAATATACAGCTGAATAGCTACTGACTGTGGCCACATAGACATTGCTTACAAAGTAATACTTGGCCTTTGGTTAGACCTGCAGCAATTTTTAAACATTAATTTGATGATAGGGTAGTGATACACATAGCTACAACTCTTCACTTACAGGAAACATCTGATCTAAGCGGAATTAAAAGGGTGGATGGGGTAAGGAATGTTTTCCAATCCAGTCTTGCTGAACAGACAATTAGCAAGATCATTAAACTGCCTCATTATAACCATGATAATTGCAGGATTAACACACTTCACTTCAATATCTCTAATTTGTTTTGTAATATAAGCAAGATGGGGAGATGATTCCTCTATATGTGAGACTTCTGGACAGCTAGTATCAGAAATTAGAGATTCTTGGTAGTTAAAGAACAAGTAAGGGTGAAATGGCTGGAGGAGGAGGATGTGGGAGGCAGCAAGGGCTGCCAGCCCGCAAAGTTATGCCATAGGAAGTTCTTGGGTTTTGGATTAAATCTAGCTACTGTGCTATGTGCTGTTTTGGGTCTGGGAGAAAATTTCAGATGAGTTCCCTGTGGGCAAATAATTGCATCAAGGGAAAACCCTGTGTAGCAGGTTTTGATAGCTCCAGTGACAAAGCTGAGGAAATGCACATCCTGGAGTAACTTAGTGAAACTTTGTCTAGGTCGTGTCGCTGAATGCACCAGAAAATCAGTAGTTACAGCTCTTCCAGTGCCTGTGGGAGCAGGCACCTTCTCAAGTGCCCCACTTGCTAAGGATGTTGCAGAGGGACAGTGGCTGCCAGGCTGGTGCCTTTTGACACAGCTGGATGTGCTCATTAAATAAACCAGGCCCATTCCCACCTTTCCTTACATCTGCAGCAAAAATAATGGGAGATTGACAACAAAACTTCTCTTTTATGTTCTGCATGATAGATAGAAAGTCTGTTTATAGTGTGCAGCGGGATGCACAGCAGCTTGTCAGGGTGAGTACAGGCATCCTAGAGAGGCAAAGAAGGTTGTTATACCTGGAGCTACCTGTGGCAGCTGCTAGAATTGCTAAAACCTGTGGGGCAGGGTTTGCTGTCAGTGCTTTTGTTGAAGAACTCCCTTCATGTGCTCCATCAGAAACCTGCTGCAGGCTGGTGCAGGCAGGTTCCCAGCCAGGTGTTTGCAGCTGGGGCAGTGCACACTTCAGTCACCACACTGCTGCATTCAGTGAGATTGTGGGGCCAGACAGGTGTAATTTCAAACTGCAAGGAAGTTAATGTGGCTCACAGGGAGTCTGGGATAAAAATCTCAAAGATAAGAGCCTTCCGGGGTCTTTCAGGAGCCTGGTACTTCTCATGCTGCTCTGGAGATGTGAACTGGGGATAAAACACAGGGAACTGTGTTTGGGAGGGGATTGTACACCACCATAACCATGTTGGTATCCACTGGGAAACTATTTTTAAGAGAGAGAAGTCAGCCCAAGGCTGATGAGAGAAAGGAATCCAAATATAACAGCTTGCCGTAGCGTGTGGATGAACTGTTAATGAATTTAAAGGAAAATTTCCATGTTAGATGTTCAATAATTTATCTGTCAGAAGGGGAAAGAGAAAACAGCCAGTCTGTGTGGCTGGCTAGCAGGAGTCACCTACTTCTTTGATAGACTGATGAGTTGTTCAGAGTAACTGCTGTGACCATGTATAGTTCAGAAAAGTATGATCCTTGAGGCCAGCCTAGTTGGAATTTGCCTGAGAATCCCTTTGGATATCAGAATAGGCCAAGGAATAAGTAGCTGTGTATCCATATGCAGCTAAACAGAATCATACATATCAAACAGATATAAGAAAAGCTACATATGCTAATACATGACATGTATGTGAGCTCCAAAGATCATTTGCTCCAGACATAAAGTAGCAGGTGCAAGTTTGATCAGGATATCAAAGATACTCTAGGACCTGTCAAGTGTGACTCCGCCATATTCTTCTGAAAATTTTAACTTGAAACGACAAGGCAGAAAAGGGTCTGACAGTATTAATGACGGTAAAATCCTTCCCCAGCACTCCTTGCTTATTTCCCCCTAATGAGCTTTGGTGGGACAGATGCTCTGACAAGGAGCTGTTGCTGCAGCAGCAGCTCAGTGTGATGTTGAGATGTGAGGCTGGTCCCTGCCTGCTCCACACCTGCTGGCTCGTGGGTGGTGGGACAGAACACGGGCAGCTGTTTGCTGGGGACATGGAAACACCAGGGCAAGCTCCAGTTTGTCGGGGAACAAACAATACGTGTGCATTGCCTGGCAGTGGGGAGAGGAATTGAAGCCTATTAATGGGAGTTCAGACAGTCTGGCAGAATTGGAAATGCTGGGAGAAATTTAGAGTGTTGGGAAGCAGGTGAGAATTTAAAATGGTCTCTTTTTAAATGAAACTATTCACAAGGATTGATGCAAGGCAGGACAATAATCCTATTGGACATAACCCTGCCTTTATTTGGGTCGAAAGGTTGCTGTTTTGTGCCACGTGCTAATTTCTACATTGCAGCTCTCAAGCATTTCAGCCGTACGATCAGAGCTGGATTGCAGCATGGGGAGGTCAGAAACCTAGCACGAAACCTGTGTCAAAACACAGGACCAGGAGAATGGTCTGCTAGGGGCTGAGTGTGACAGAAAGAGCCTCAGCTTGATGAGGAAAAATACTGTTATCAGGCGTGGATGTGAAGGTAGATTTATTGTAGCTGTAGAATGAAAACGAGGCTGGTCAGAAAGGCACGGGTGTTTCTCAGGGCAGTTTGCAAGGATCACTGCTCTCAGGGCAGTTTGTAAGGATCACTGCAATATCTCTTGCAAAAAACATGATTCCTCTCACTAGGCAGATGAGGTGGTGACTGCACCTTCCTGGCAGCCTCCCTCTCTGATGCTGTTTGGTTTGCCTGCAGGCTGTACGAGCAGTAAAGCTATCATTATAACTCAGACTTGACAGCAGTGACAGCAACTAATGTGTCATTTGACTGGGAGAAGGGGCATCTCGCTTGTTTTTTTTCGACAAGGCAGGACTAGAAGTTCAGCTGCTTGATGGCACAGTGAAGTGCTTTTGTCCTGAGTGCTGTGTCAGTATGGAGCTGCAGTGCATTTATTGAGCACTGAATAAAACATTTTCCCCCCTCCCCTTCATGTGTTGCCGGCTAAGTAGCGAAAGCTATCAAAATCAGCAATTAATAGTGAGAGAGACTGGTAGCAAACCCATGGTTTTTCCCTTCTTGCTTATTCTGACATAGTTTTAATTATGTATTCTTTATTTTCTAAGTTGGTATGCCACTTTGACAGTATTGCCAAAGGAAGAAGGAAGGCAAAGCCCTGCTGCATCAACTTCCATCTTCCACTGTACATTGTAACGTTGGAGTTTTGCTGTTTTATTGTTCTCTTTGTGCTTACAGCTAAGGATTTCTGCATGATTATTAACTGGAGCTGCAAAGTGTATCTACAAACAGAACAAAGCAGTCAGTCATACCCATTTGTTTCTTCACAGCTGCTAGATCTTTTACCTGTGTAGTTTATAAATCTAGGGCTTGACTTGAATCCCCATTTTCTTCTCTTGATATTATTTATCTTGATATTATTTATTACAGTGATTTATTGTCTGGTATCCATTTATATCTAGCTTCATTCAAGACCTGTTATTTTTAGCCTGCTCAGAGGAGAATTGTTGGGTGCATGGGTACAGTTTTGTGGAGATGTGCCCACAGATTTCAGTGTAAGTAGGATCAGGCCAGTGGTGAACGAGGCTGTGACTAAATTTTTACTGCCTTTTGTGCAGAAGAAGCCTATGTGCCAAAACCCACTAAAATTCATGTGCCCAAAAGTGCTAAAATTCATCTGTGTTCTGGGATCATGTTAAACAAAAAAGTGGTAAATGCACAGAGCTCCTTCTTTCTCTAAATACCAAAGCAATGTCGCTAATATTTTCTTCAGGAAAAATAAAGTTGGCTCGCACAAACAACCTTGAACCAAAAGACCAGTAATCGCTGGGTGCTGTGATTGTATTCTGGAAAGGAAAAGGCAAATCTCTTCTGTTCTGTTCTGCTGCCATTTCATTTCCTGAATCAACAAAGAAAATAAATATATCCAAACTGGAGGAAAAAATATCCCCATAAATGTAAATCTCTAATATGTAATCTAGCATAGAATTAAAGAATTTCTGGAAAACTGGGAGGTGGTAAAAGGAAATCTTAATTTTTTAAAATTTCTTTTTCCTTTTTTATTTTTCTTTTTTTTTCTTTCTCCAAATTTAAGTGAAGCTAAATCTCCAGTACCTGCAATCCCCTGCAAAGATCTTGCTTTTATTTCAAATTGATAATGCAAGTGAACTGCAGTAGCATCATACCTTAAAACAGCATTGCTGCTGTAGTCTAGGGGCTCTGCCTTCCTTCACATTTAATGTTTGAGCAGCAGATGGAGCAAAGGACCAGAGAAATACTTTCTGGATCAATGTGCTTAGAGGAAGTGACAGGACAGGAGGGAGAGAGAAGAGCAGAACTGCTGCAGTGTGGTCTCTTGGAACAAAGGGCTGGGGGCCATGGAGGGCAGGGGATGGGGGGTGCAGGGCAGCCAGAGGCACCTTCCCTTGGCTTCCAGCAAAGCCCAGATGAATGCTGTGCAAAGGGCAGCATTTCCAGGAGTTTTTGAGCCCTGGGAGGTTAAAAGACAATGGACTATTATTCTCTCCACCCTGGTTGCAAAAAATTAAATGAATACAGTCAGCACTTGGAGGAGGTATATATTTTTGCTTCCCAAGTTTCAGTGGCTATACTCAGTGATTATGAAAAGCTATCAATTTCTGCAAAAAAAAAAAAAAAAAATTAAGATCATATTTCAGAGAGGCTGGGTAATATAAACTTTCAAGGTTCAAAAACTAAGTTGGAAAGTATAAGAACTCAAGGAAAGCTATCTTAAAGCCTGATACAACTTCCAGGTGTTTGAAGTGGGCAATCTGGGGTGAAGTTGTTGGCACATCATTGGAATAGGTTCCCTAGGTAAGAAGTCTACATGCTGAAGGAATTTTTAGGGTAAAATTTTGGCAAAGTTGAGTCAGGAATGATTATGTTCTAGTTGGTTCTGTGATAAGGATGAAGGGTTAGACATGACTGTTTTCTTGTGTGTTCTTCTAGTCTTACTGCCTCATGTCCCTCCTGATTTGAAGTACCTTCTCTGTGCCAAGATCTTCTGCAGAGGGAAAAAAGTATTTGATTTTCAGGTATGTTGCTAATGATTTACATAATTCAGAAGAAAATTTTGCTCAAAATGAGAGAGAAAAATAATTGCTGATATGTTGAATCGCAATCTGGCCTTAGATTTTTATAGGCACACTCTTTCTCATTAGATAAATAAACAGCATGAAACTTTGATTTATTTAGGATAATGAGTCAGAAGCAAATGTGAAATTTCTCTGAGTCTACACAAAATACTGGCTGTCATGTGTATTAAAAAAAAAAATCCATGACACATTTCCAAACAACTGCAAAGCTCTGTATTTTTAAATTATCTCCTAAGCAGTGACAACTTCGGTGACTTATTGGTTCATATAACACTTATTTTGTTATCGCAATAAGTAATTTTTTCTAAGCACCTCAACATTTCAATTGTAGACCTGATTGCAATTCTTTTTCAACCCATTTATATTCCCATTAAGTTTGGCTGAAAGGTGTCACATTTTCTGCTTTGCTTGGGTTCAGTGCTGACAGTTATACCAATGAATTGGAGCAGCTACTTCATCTGTCATCGGACACCCATGAGATCATTCCCTGCTAGTCAATAAATTAAAAATGTTAAAATCTCTGCTTTTATTTTGTCTGTTGCCTATACTTTGGAGATGTTTGTTGCCATCTCCTACCTGAAGGTTGCATGGTGGTTTGCATTTGGTAATTTGGTAATAACGCGTTGGAAAGGCAGATAAGTAATTTTCTCCTTAATACTGCAGATGTAGAACCAGATAAAAAAGATAAATATTAATAGGAAGGTGGTTATGGAGAGTCCTTATGGATCTTGTCTTCTCAGAAAGCTTCTGTGTCTCATTCATGTCTGTGCCAAGTCCTTGTCTTCAGGGCCTGATACATTGATTAAAAGCTCAGTTTAACCCTTACTCCATCTATCTTCTAATTTCCATCTTTCATGTGTGACACTTTTCCCTTAAATCCTGTCCTGAACTGTAAGACAATTAAGCAGCCCTTAACCTTTTCATGGCTGTTTTAATCATGTCGGGACTCCCATTTATGGGTTTGATTAGATCTGGACATCAAAAGATCAAGTTAATAATAGAAAATGGAAGTGTCATCAACATGAATTCTTTTGCCACATCATCTGCTTTGATATTTGCTGCTGGGTGAAAAACTGTCTGGATTGCCAGTCCCAGAGAGGATGGTGAATGGAATTAAATCCAGTTGGCAGCTGGTGGTCTTCTCCAGGGCTCAGTACTGTGGCCAGTTCTGTTTAATATCTTGACTGGTGATCTGGATGAGGGGTTTGAGGCCACTCTCAGTCAGTTTGCAGATAACACCAAGTTGTGTGCGTGTGTTGATCTGCTGGAGGGCAGGAAGGCTCTGCAGAGGGATTTGGACAGGATGGATCAATGGCCTGGGGCCAGTTGGATGAGGTTTGACAAGGGCAAGAGCTGGCTCCTGTCCTCGGGTCACAACAACCCCTGCAGTGCTGCAGGCTGGGGCAGAGAGGCTGGAAAGTTGCCCGGTGGGAAAGGACCTGGGGGTGCTGGCTGGCAGCGGCTGAACCTGAGCCAGGTGCGCCCAGGAGCCCAAGAGGCCAGTGGCACCTGGCCTGTACCAGCCGTGGTGTGGCAGCAGGACCAGGGCAGTGACTGTCCCCTGGGCTGGGCACTGGTCAGGCCACACCTCGAATCCTGTGTCCATCTCTGGGCCCCTCGTGACAAGAAGGACATTGCGGGGCTGGAGCGTGTCCAGAGAAGGGAGCAGAGCTGGGGAAGGGTCTGGAGCACAAGGCTGGTGAGGAGCAGCTGAGGGAGCTGGGGGTGTTCAGCCTGGAGAAAGGGAGGCTCAGGGGGGACCTCATCACTCTCTACAACTGCCTGACAGGAGGTTGTAGCCAGGTAGGGGTCGGTTTCTTTCCCCAAATAACAAGGGACGGGGCAAAAGGAAATGTGTCAGGGAAGGTTCAGGTTGGATATTACAACAAATTTCTTCACTGAAAGGGTTGTCAAGCACTGAGCAGGCTCTGCAGGGCAGTGGTGGAGTCACCAACCCTGGAGGGGTTTAAAAAACATGTAGATGCAGCACCTAGGGACATGGTTTAGTGACAGGCTTGGCAGTGCTGGGGTAACAGTTGGACTCAACAATCTCAGAGGTCTTTTCCAACCTAAACAATTCCATGACTCTCTGACAGTGACTTCATCTTTTTTTGATGTGGCCAGTTTGCTTGTTTAGTGTCCTCAAGTGCTATCAGACCAATCCATAACATTCTGTGACCTTAGCCCTTTTAATTTTCATTTGTTATAGCCTCTTTAAAAACTATTTATTAGTATATCTGGTTATTTGCAGAAACCTGTTTAAGACTTTAAGTTGATGAATAAAGGATTTCCTCAGACTTTTAATAACATTGCTAGCAGGCCACTACACTGCTCTGACTGCAAGATCTTCAGCATGACTAGCATTAAAAAAGAAAGTATTTTTTAAGAAAATAAGGTGAATTTTTAATGGGTCTGTGCTGTGATATTTATGAAAAAGCCGTTGCTCCATGACAACTGTCTATCAGAACAGATATAACGGTTGCATTTATGTTGTACCCCTGCTCCAACCATTCCTTGTGTCTCGCCATGTGGTGCAGAGCACATGGTACCCATTGTGGACACTCTCTCTGTCATGGTTGTGTAGCTCTGGCACTGCAGCATCCTCATGGTGATGGAGTAGCTGCATCTGTGTGTGTCTCTGTCTGTCTGCAGTTTCCTACTTAGTGATAATAGGTGCTGATGAGCTGCAGTCTCTGATCTGTGCATAATATTGCCTTGTTTTCACCCAAATGCGTCTGAAGAACAACTATTCCACAGACATCTATGCGCCTACAAATCTGCTTGCAGAAAGGTTTGCAGGCTGCAGATAAAACAGGGGAGGTAAGACAATGGATCAGACAGTCTGACTTCAAAAGCACATGAAGAGTTAGTGTATTTCAGGACCCTGCTCTCTGACTGATCTTTTTACCACTCTTCGTGGGTAAAGATGGACCTTTAAAGAACCTGCCCAGCTGATGTTAAGCTCTAGTAAAATGTTAAGGCTTAAGAAGCAAACTTTTATTATTATTTTCCCCCGCAGAGACGAGGGGAAGCCAACCCAGGCTGAGTCCTAGGGGCAGATCATAAGATTTAGAGACCTGAAGGAGCAGACGGGAACTTAATGGATTTGAAAGCAGTAAGAGTTAATTTTCAGTTCCTATCTTTTGGTACCAAACACCTGCTATAAATTTGCTCATGGATCGTAAGTTTTTACCTGCACCTGCCACAAGAAGGAAAACTGTTTCTGCCCACATACTGTTTTGAAAAGGAAATAGCCCTGGAGAGCAAATAAGACACAGCTGAAGGACAACAATTTTCAGCCTTTCTGGTGGGCAGATTTCATTAACTTTCCAAAGTACATCAGGGATGCTCCTATCTGAGGCTACTGATCGCATTAACAGAATTCTTTCACAGGCCAAAAAATACTGCATGTAGCCATTGTATTGCAGGGAGTGTGGACAAATACTTGGGGAAGGATGAATGAGGGTTGGCATCTTGTTCCTATTTTGGGACAGCTGCACCTTTCATACACCTCCAGGCTGATAGATATTTTTGGGGTGAGTGTTCCCTAAGAAGTGTTTCTTTCTGTTCCTCTCTGAGGAAGTCCCTCATGCGAGCCATGCTGGGACTGGTTTTCTACAAGCATGGGCTGATTAAGCTGCCTGGAAGTTCAGGATTTCCCTGAACAGCCAACTTTAGACAAGACACTGGAGAGAGCAAAAAACAGATGCCTTCGTTCCTCACAGGCATTTATATGAGCATTATTCCCACCATGTCATTGCATGTACTGCCTTGATTACTTCAGATGCCTGAACACTATAATACAAATGTGCAGCATTTAATCCTGTTTCTTGGCACATATGCTTTAAAGAAGACTGAGAGTTAATTTCCCAGCGTCACTGAAGGCCATAAATTATATGGAATGTGTCAGAAATAATTAAGAGAGATGGTGGTGGATACTACAGCCTCAGAAACAGACATCATTAGCAAATAACTTTTGGCTAAATTCATGACTATCTCCATCAACAATGAGAATTTGTTATAAGTGCATGAGTTGTCATTTAGTTTTCTTAGCAGTGCTTGCTATTCTCTTGTCTTTAGACCTGGGTGGAATCAAGAGCAATTTCACATGATGGTTTTGAAAGAACAGGAGGAATCTCTAGAAAGTTTATATTTCAAAACATTTTATTACACTTTCCCAATTATTAATTGCCAAAACTTGGCTTGTGGCCAGACCATACCAAGTTTTGTTTGTACTCAGGGAAAGACACTTTTCTACTTGCCTAAATTGCAAGATTTCTTGTCTTTGTGCTGAGTTGCATCTGAAGCCGTAAAGGTGGCGGGACAGAAGTGCTGCTGCAGCCTCAGCTAGGAAGCAGTTTGGGCTGTGCTGCTCAGCCTCAGAACAGACCATTGCCACGGATCTGAAGGTGTGCTGCAGGGCCAGCACTGCTGGAGTGACATTGTTGGTGACTGCCCTTGTCCTTGGTTTGGCAAAATGGGCCTTGCAACTTCACCAGCTCAGGCTGCTCGTGGTGATTTGGATTTCAGGTTTCTTTTACCTTACAAGTGAAGTACATGGTTTGTAGCAGAGGTGCCAAGGATGAAATTGTAAAGCAAACCCAGTTCCCCAGTGTTGTGTGCCGGTAAATCCATTCTCTGTGTGCACTCTGAGCCCACCGCCTGCACTGGGGCCCCTGATGAGGACTCTAGTGAGAAGGGTCCCATGGGCTGGGGTAGGATGTGGTGGTTGTAGCAGGACAGAGCTGCCTCCTCTGACAACCCTGCATGTCTCCCTCTTCTCCCAGAGCAGGAGGCTGTAGTGGTTTGAAACAGTCCATCCCAGAGTCTTCTGGCAAGTGCAGAACAAGCAGGCTGCCTTTCCTGCAGGCAGCATCCTGGCAGCTGCCTCCTTCACCTGTGCCCTGGGCAAGCTGTGTGTGTGTCAGCTGTTGTGCTGTAAAATCCTAATGGGGATGTGGTGGGGCTGCCCTTTGCTGGGAGAGGCCAGCGCTGCATCCACATCCCTGAAGTTTTCCTTATCATAAAGTGACAGTGCTGGGTCTCCACAGAAATGGAGTTGTACTGCCTTGAAGCAGCTCTGGGGTTTGGCAGTGAAAATAAATCCCCAGTTGGTGCAGAGACCTGCAGCTCCTGGTGACTTTGCAGAGAGCACATAGTGCAAGGCGGAGCCTCTGCTGCTGCCTAGGGAATAGCTCTGTGTGATGGAAAACCTTTTATCACCAGGAAAAAATAAAAACTGTAGAAGGAACATATTATACTAAAGAAACTTGAGGTGGTAAGGCAGAGCAAACCAGAATGCTGATGTTACAATTACAGTCTGGCCACTTAGGTATTTGCATTTCAAAATCATATACTGCATTTTTTTCCTGCCTTGACTTAGATCAGTTATTAGTATACAAACTGATCAACCTATGTGATTAACTTATTACAGAGGCTGGACAGCATGTAGTGCATAAGAGGAGCATGACAGAAGTAATCATGGTCAATGCTGATATGATTTGTTCACTTGTTTGACCTCAAGATCTTTTCAGAAATTTTGTGTGTGCTGATGTAATTAGAGGCTCACTGAGGTAGCTAGGCTATCTGAATGTTTTCAGCCAGACATTTCTCCATCTGAGAGCTGCACCCAGCAGATTTATGGCTTTTTGGCATAGGACTTACTTCCTCAGGATCTGAAGAGCTGCTTTTATTTTTAGCATTAATTGCTGAATAATAGGACAGATGTGCAGAACACTGAAGCTAAACAAGAAAAACAGAGTTTGTTGAATAATTAAGAAAATGATCTAAAATTGTTAAAGTTTTTCCTCTAGTCTGTTTCCTGAGATTCATTTTTTTCATTGAAGTATAAAGATTCAGGAAATACTAACTAGAAAGTAGCAAAATGATCTTGCAGAGGAAGGACTCGCTAACTTTGTTCTCAGAGACATGGCACAAGGTAGTTCTGGGCTGGGCAGAAAATAAAAGAGAGGTTATCAACATGATAGATTCCTTTTTAAAATTTATTTACTGAAAATCATTGAGAAATGCCTGTAAACTCTTCCCTGTGGAAATAAAGAGCTGATTTCTCTCACTTGAAGGAATAGTTTGAAACTTTTTGTTTTCCTTTCAAATCCCGTCTGTTTCTTGCCCAGCCCTCTTGGCAGTTACAGGTTCTTATTCACCTGTTAGCAGAAAAACACCTTATCTGTCCATTCTCTTTTGTGCCATGGCCAACACGATGGTGTAACTCAGAGGTGTGTGTGGTGAGTTCTCACTAATGGGAGAGAATCTCTAAAGGAGTCTGCCGTGACTGGAAGTCAGTGGGACCCAGATTTCATTCAGTGTTCCCCACAAAACAGAGACTCTAGCCTTTGGGTTTAAATAGGTACCAAAAAATCTTGTCCCAGTTTTTATTCCAGTGTTGCAGACCTTTGGGGATTGATCCAAAGCTTCTCCTATAGGTTTCCACTGTGTATTTGGTATGAAGGGGATGAGTTGGGAAACGTGAGTGGGGGATTGGGATTGAGATGTTCCACTTGATGTAATGGTTCAGGATATTTCTGCTGAGTAGCTGAAATGTGTTAAAACTAGGACATTTAGGGAGTAGGCATTTAAATTAGATGTTAAGGTGTTAAGAGGTATTGAAACATCCTGGATTTATTGCTTTTTGGTAGAGTGGCAGTGAATCATTTAAACACTGAGGTTCTTTATTTGATGTATTTTTCTGACAGATCACACAGTGCTTTTAAACAAGGGCATAGTAATGCTAGGAAAAAACTAATTTTCTATGGTCCCTTGTTGAAGTTTCTCAGAGCTGCTGAAAGGTGCTGTATTTACACTGGCCCAAATACACATCAGCAGGGAGAGGGAAGTGAAAAGTATTTACTGTATAGGAGTTTATCAAAGGTCAAATATATAAAACAAATTCCTTTTTATTTCAAGCAGACAGAAATAATCCAGATAGTAGGCTGAACTTCCTTGTACCAAAAGACAAGCAAAACATTTTCTTCATGTAAAAGAAGTAAAAATGTCAGTTGGAGGAAGGGGAAGAATTTTTTTCTGAAAAAACTCCAAACCCTATAAAAATCAGCCTGGTATCTAAATAAATTTGTTTGTTAACTGTGTAGAAATTTTCTTTAGTAGAGTCTTATTTACTTCTATCTTGTTCTGTAGACCAGGGAAAAGAATAAATTGTGCCACTCCTGTAATACTGCTCCACTGGAATGTTTCATTGACACAGAGCTCCATTCCCTCTTGAAAATTCAGAGCAGGCGTGAGTACCTTCTTTGGAATTAAAAATCAAACACTTGCATTAAACATAGCAAGAGCCGCTGGGTAATGGTAAAACCAATCTCCCAGGCTTGTTTTGGCCATGTTGGGCTGTGTGTCCCAGGACCAGTTAATGAACTGCCCATGCCTTGGGCTCCACCATGTGCAGGCTGCTGTGTGGGCTTATGAAACAGCCAGTTTGATTGTGGCTTGAGATCCAACATGTGTGAGAGTGCAAACTCTTCCTTGGCATTGGCACACAAATTTTGCCAGTCTGGAATAACGATATAATTTTTTTTAAAGGCTGGATAATCTTATGATATTGTGGTAATCTTACGCTAGTAACAATGTTAGTTACCTTATGGTAGTAACAGTGCTCAAGCTATGAGGATTCAAATTTAATGTTCTGAAGAGAAAACTAGTCAGATATAGACAAATAAGATTATTCAGACCAAAGTGTAGCACTGTATTGTTGTATTAGTACATTTGGACACAGATAAAGGCAATAGAACTTTAAATTATGCTAAAAATCCACCAAAAATGCATTATTGTGATGAAAGGTTTATTTGACATTTATTCATGTACATGTTAATGACGTGCACAGTCCCTGAGGGGGTTACCCTGTACATTCATGTGGAAAATTATGTTTATTCCCCATGCTTTGAAGTGAGAGTGAGTTGCTATAGGAAGCTAAAGACTGTATCCATCAGCTCTGATACCCTGATTGTGCATGAAGATCACCCAGATGTATACTCATGCTCATTTATTTTCCTTCAGTGCTGAAGACTGTGCAGATAAGTAAAAATATTAACAACACAAACATATCCAAACTCTCAGCCTGACATTCCTTCACTTATAGTAGGAAACAGCTTGGGATTTTATGGATAAGTCATGGCCAAAAGTCTCTAAAAACTATCAAATGCACGTGTCTGGATGCAAGAGGCCTCCTTCCCATAAGAGATTGTTGCTTGGTTTAGGGCTCTGTGTTTTTAAATTTTTTTTTTTTGCTTCCACCTACTTTGCTGGTGTAGATTTATTTTCCAGTTATAAGTATGATGTTCAGTGTCATCAGAGCGAAAACCTCAAAGGACAGAATTTGGGCTAGGAACTAGGAACTTAAATGAAATAACAGTCCCTAGGACTTTTCACAGGTAACCGTTTGAGGGGAAGAAGTGCACGTTGCTTATTGAAGGCAACCTGACTTTCTGTTCCCTGATTATTTTTCTCCTCGGAGTACACATGTTAGAGCTGCTTAGGGTCAGTATTCTCAGTGTGACTCGGTTCAGTCTTTCAGCTCAGAAAGCAATTACTCCTTTCATTTTGTTTGGGATATCGCTGCTACTGGCAAGGAATGAAGTTCAGACTGGCTCTGTCGAATGACTTGAAGGTCCAGACTTCAGCTGAAATCTCCTGACTGGTCCTTGGCAGAGGGAATTAGCAGTAGGGATGACATTTTGTGGCTGGTATTGAGCTAAGGTGTCCCACCTGCCTGGGATGTCTACTCTGAAATGCAGGTGGGTAAGGCAGCTTCTTGCCAGGACACATGAATGTGTGCATCTTCACAGAAACAGCTTTTAAAGTGACCTCTGAGAGGGGAAAGAGTGTTTTGCAGCTTGGTGTTAGCTACAAGAAATGTGGGTGAATGGCTCTCCATGCATGAAGTTTTAATGCTGACTTGATCCACTTCAGGGGAATATGCAAAAGTCCAGCATGGATGGATTGACAGCTATTTATTTTAGGAGCTAAAATATGAATCTTGAATGTTTGTCAGATGTTTTGCCCCATTCTTAGTGAAGAGATACTGTTTAATCAATAAAAATGAATAATTTAGATTCAATATCTTCCTGTCACTATCAATAATACTTTTGTGAGTGATGTATTACTATTGTAATTCAATTTTTCATACATCACCAGTTTTACATGACAGTTTGTTAAAATTTTAAACTTAATTTACTATAGGCTGTTGACTTGGGCTATTTGAATTATATTGATGTTTTATCTTAAAAACATTGATTTTCCTAAAAGTATCTTTTCTGCCTTTGTGTTTATTGCATTATTAACCAGGGAGAGGAAAACTAGTGGGAAGACATGAGCAGAGTTGGAGTTTCATCCCCCACCATCCAAGCTGGTTTTGTCAAAGCAAGGAGAGTTTTGTGAATTACTTTCCATAGAGATGTTTGGACCTGTGGCTTTCCACCATTTCTTCTCTCCCCATTTGTGGTATTTCACCTTTCTCTGGTGGCTGGCTTTTAGCTGCTATTCTTTTCTACCCTGCACTTCTGTGTTCATCTATTACTGGATTTGAAGAGACTACACTCGCTCTGTAAATTGGGTTCATCGTGTATGGATCTCTTCTATTTTGCAGAGGTGTTTGGATGAATATAGCCCACCATGTGTTTAAAAAATAAAATGGATGACCACCAGAAGATGACAGAGCTCTCAACTAGTGTTCAGGCACTTAGGGAAAACAGATTCTGTTTAAAGGCATTATGAATAATACCTATTTCATGCAGATAGCCATCTTTTGAAAGTGGAACTTAACTTCCTAAAACATTTGGTTTAAATGATTGATGTTTTTGTCCACTGCATAGAAAGGAATAATCAAACGATTATGGTAACCCTGATAAGAAGGTGGGAGGAACAGAAAACATGGCAGTCAGCACCTGACTCTTCCTAAGAAAGGAAAAGGCACAGTGTGACTGATGAAGGCGTCCTTTGAGGATTTACAGCATGTGGTAGCTCCTGTTGATTTCTTTCCCCTCTCACCTTCTTCTGGAGCCATAATGGAATCTGAGTAATTTCATCCTGGAAAAGGAAAGTAGAGAGTAGCAATTTGATGGCTGCAGTGATGCTCTGGGGCGGGCCCTTTGATAGCAACATGCTTTGTATCTTTGTGGGGGAATGGGCACACAGGGAGAAATTCAGGCCACGTGGAGGGCCAGCACAAGGTCTGTGCACTACTTACATTGCTCTGGGCTAATTTTTTCCCACATGTAGGTAGTTCTTGCTCCCTCTCTGCTGGGGTAAATTTCCTTGGCTGCATTCTTGCAGAAGTATTCTCCCTGGGAAGTTGAATGTTCCAGCTCTAAACTAGAAACATTCTTGTGTATTAGTTTTACACCAGGAAAAATGACTGGACAGAGCTCTATAGATCTTATTTCACCATAAACATAATTTCATTGTTTGGCTTGATGTCTAGAGATTAAAAGCCAGCAAAAACAGTGGAAAATGGTTGCAGCGAGCATATGCCTGTTCTTTCCATATTTCATCCTTGCTTATTATGTACGTGCACTGTTTTTTTGGTGCCAGAGCAAACCAGAGCATTATCCGTCCACCAGAATCCCAGTGGACAAAGTGATGGTGATTGCCCAAGAGAAGACATGAACCAGCTGATGGATGCAATCCTGACAGCACATGGGAGGCACAGGCTGAGATCAGCCAGAAGTGACTTGCTTGTGGTGAGGCTTTTTGTTGCTACTGAGGAATTACAAAAATGGACTGGAAACAGTGAGGGGGACTCTGGGATGGTTTTCCAGGTGGTCCCTTCAGAGTGCAAGGGTCAGCATGGGAAGAAGGTCTTAGGTAGCAGGTGGCCTGTGACACAGAGAGGAAAGGGGTGAGAGTCAAGTGTCAGTAACCTCTGCAGAGTGAAAGTGGTGGGTTAGAAAAATTTTTGCTGCTGTAGTCTGCTGAGTGGATTTGAGCAAAGATGCAAAAGAAAAGGTGTTTCAAGGTCTCACACACCTGTGATGGTTCCTGCTTGTATATGATTTCAGAGGGGCATCTCCAGAGACTCTGGTGGCCTGTGCTGTCCCTGGGAGTGAAGCAAAAGGGAAGAGGCAGAGGTTTTCTGGCTCCAGGTTGTGTGTGACACCGTGGAGATGGACATGCTGCATGCCTGCAGAAATTCCAGCCCCGCTTACAGCTGTGAGGGCTGACAGTCAGAGAACTGCTGCTGAAGGTGGCAAAATTTTAGATGCTGGCAGCTGCCCATTTGGTTTTTGTGCTGAGTACTGAGGGCAATATTAGTCTTCTTCCTGAGAACTCAGCAGCAGCTACATTTTATTCTTTTTGCTGATACCACAGTCATTTTCACAGCATTCCACTGTAGCTACACAAAGAGTGGATTATGAGTTCAAGTGCAGGGAAAAAAATACCAGCAGCAGGAACATCTGAACTTTTTGGAAAAGAAAGATGCTATTTTTCATGCAAATGTTTTTAGTAATGAAGAGGGAGGGAAAGGAAAAACAGAACATACATCACGCAGAGGCAAAATTGTTTCAAAATAGGACATTTTTCATAGGTTGCCGGGAGGTGTTGGTTGCTGTTTATAGTGGCTTGGTGATGTACTGGGAGTCACTGCATGGAGTGCAAGCCCAGGGCTGAGCACTATCAGTGTCTAGCACAGGATGTCTAATTGCCACATCCTGAAGAGGACATGTAACTACTGCCAGGTGACCAAAACAAAAACAAAGGAATAAAAAAATCCACCACATGGGTAATGAAATTTGAGTTCAATTTCAGAGTATGATCTGCAGTAGCTGCTTTATTCTGAAAAAGGATGAAAACTGTTCCCTATCTGTAGCAAGAGTATATTAAGACAAGGATGACTAAGGGCTTGACTTGCCCTGTAAGTCAGGGATACTAATGAGTATTTCACTGTCATCAGATTTTATATGAGTGAATTCATTTTCTTTTGCTTCTTGTTTCAGCACTATTGAAAGATTCTGACCTGGGGGCTTTTGGGGGATTGAGATTCTCTATTTGCAAGGCATAGTGGAAATAAGAGGTCAGGCTCCACTCAGGCCCTTCAACAATACCTGTACTGGAGCACTAAGAGCTGCACCTGTGTTGTTTTTTTTTTTTTTTTTGTTTGTTTGTTGAATTGACCTTGGGCGGAGGTGGGACTGGGACACAAAAACTCAAGTTGTCATTAAGCAGTTTAAATAGTACTATTTAGAGTTCTACAAAAACTTACTTTGCTGAAGTTGCTCATTTTGGTAAATTCTACGAATTTACTTTTAGAGTAAGATTATTTCAGTGGTATTAGAGATCCAACCAAGATAGGAAATTTTATGAAGCCTTAGGAAGAGTCTCTGGCACATTTATGTATCTAAAAACCTTTGTATGTCTGGCCCTGCTGGAAAAAGCAGGGCTTCATGTTAGGAGCAGTTGAAGAAACACTAGAGAGGTTGCTTTGGATGCACTTGAAATCAGAATTTTTTCTGATGGTATTAGTGAATTTGAAATGTAAATATCATACCAGTTTTAATTACTTTGCAATTTAATACGGGTAGGATTTATTGCTGTGTTTTGTGACCTGTGATTTATTTGGTTTACTGTAGCATGCCTAATGGATCTCAGGGGGTAGTGCAAGAAAGAGCACATGTTGCTATAGTAATTATATGCCTGTCTGTAATCTCCGTGTCTTATTCATTAACTTCTAAGGTTTCTACTGCAGGTCTTACTGGTACATACATGAAAGACACCAAGTCGAATTCATTGCAAAATTAAAGCTGCTGAAACCCCAAGGCATCCTCCTCTCTACAGAGTCCTGATAGAGTGCCAGAAACGCCATGTCTGAGAGATTCCTTGCTAGGGGCTCAAACTAGTATTTGGAATAGGCCTTCCAAGCACCTCTTTAGATCAACAAACCTCTCTGGCAAATGTTGCATTTCAAAAGAGTCTTAACAGCACTTTAGCTTTTGCCCAAAGAGAACAAGATTTGGTCTTTACATGATTGCAGCCAAACCTCCACTACACAAGTGTTAATGCCCAAAGCTGCTCCACTGCAAGCTCTGTAACTGGCATTTGGTTTCTCCATTGCTCTTCTGTGCCCCACAATGAAAGTTCTGGACTACCATGAATGCAGTGAAGGATGCTGCAATTTACAGCAGCAAAAGTGGGTGCTGTCTGTGGGATGTGTCCTTCCAGCAGCTGACAGCCACGCTGTGGTCTGGGAGGGCAGAGTCCCAGACACTGCATGGCCAGAGTCTGGGCTGTTGTGAAAGCCAAGATATGCCCAAATGAACTCAATTTCATAATTTGATCTAACACCAAACCAAGGACCCGGATTCCATTTTTCATATGATTTCTCTCACTGTGCACAGGATGTGTGGCAGAGAGCCCCTCACCATTAGAAACGTCTCCTGTGCTGAAATGAATGCTTTTCAAGTGCATCATCTTTGCTTTAGAAACCATGGATTAAGGATAAATATACTGATCTTCCTGTCTCCCCAGCTTCAGCAGGTGTGTGAGCAACACGTTGCAGAGGAGATAAGACAGAAAGACTTTAAGAGCCACATAAACCTAAAACTGGTCTCTGCTTTATTGTGCTCCTCGTGCTTTTATGCAGCCACTTCTAAAAATTTTCCAACCTCTGTGTCTGAAGTGATACAGTTAAAGCGTGTGTTTTGGGGAATCCAGATGGAAGTTTATTTGCTAGGCTGCAAAGGCCAAAGAGAATTAGAAATTAAATGCACCATAATTTTTCCTCCTCATTGGAATGTTTACAGGATGTAAAAGGTCCGTTCAGTGTGTGGATAGTGATGTGAGGGAAAGCCTTCTCTGACAACTTTCTTTAACTCCCATAGTGCGCCTCTTTTATTTGGAAGGAACAATGCCAACTGATAATGAACTACTTTCTATTCAAGGCTTCAAGTCAAATGTTCGTTCCTCATTAATAATTCAATGTGACAAATTTATTACCTTGAAGGCGCTGTGAGGCAATCAGACAATGGGAAATTGTGTCTTCCTTTCAGCCCACCTAATTGGCTTTCAAGTGTGACATTCATCAAAACCTTGACTTTTCATGTAAACTTCCCATTATGCAAGGCATGGTTCTGACACTGGAACCACAAGCATTTGGAAAAAATCACCTGGGAGGTAACCTCACAGGGTTTTTTTAAAAGCAAAAAGAGTAGGAAGGACAGCGTGTAAGAGAGTCCAAGAAGCCTTATTTAAAATCAGCAGAGAAATTATCATCACTTGGTAATTTTCACATGATAAAATGGCCTGTAGTTGCAATGTAATTCTAGGAGTTAGGGCTGTTTTCTCTCTCTCTCTTAAGGAGTGTTACAAAATTGCCATCATTTAACAATGATAAAATTAACATCTTTATCCTTTCTTTCCCATTTTTTATGTATTGTTTGGGATGTAATAGAATGAATTGGTTTTAAATATAATCTTTTGTACTCCAGGTATTTTAAAACAATTCACATAGTAATGATATGTTGTTAAACAGTGATACAAAAGAGATTGCCTTTCTAATGAGGACCCTGGGCAAAGAAATCATTTGAACGCTAGATTTCATATTCTTGAACTCCATTTCTAATGTGACTGCCTTCAGTGCTGACCTTTAAAAGACTGCCATATGAGCTCTTGAGTCTGAGGAGCAGCTTTGACTACAGTAATTTATTTTGCAGCAGTTGCATGTATGTTTTCCATTTCTGACATTCAACCTGAGTTTTTGTTATTAACAGGGCTGGTTTTTTTGTATCCTTAACTTATTTGTGGCTGCAGTCTTTCAAGGACACCCTTAAAAATGAAATTGTGAGTTTGAAAGATTGAAATGATTTGTTCTTGTAAAGTTACATATAGTTGAAAATAGAACAAGTTGTTTTAAGGATGTGTGAAATTAATCATTTTTTTGATTATTTCACTTGATGATAATGAATTTGGTTTACTGAAAGTTCATGTCACTAGCATCTTCTTCCATCTACAGTGTGCTTTTAAAAAAGAATGTGCTTTTAAAAAGCCAATAAAAAACTTACCTTTCTCACTTTGTAGGTTTCTCTTCATGTTCTGTGCTTTCTCTCCTTGAAACACTGAAGGACTACAATGGAGTTTTCCAACTATGAGTTGAATGTTGTTCATGAATGGAAGGATTGTGGCCCAGTGACTGATCACCATTTAGGTGAGTGGGATGGAGTAGGACAGAGAACAGGAGTCTCAAGCAGAGGCTGTGCCTCGTTGCTACTGCACTGGCCTTTGCCCTGTTGAAGTTGGTGGTCCTTCTCACCCTCCACATTCCCATCAACAAATGTTTGGGGTTGTTTAATATATTATTTCTTGCCACTTTAATGCAGAGAAAGCAGTTGTGTCTGGGTTTGAATGCTCCCAGTTAGCTCACTGGCCTGCAGGGCACTAACAGCCTGGATGAAGAACTGGTTAGATGAAGGTCCATTTTTATCTTAGGACAGTGGTGAACTCTACCTTTCAGACAAAACAGACAAGGAAAGGACCTGAAAACGTTTGTCCTGTTTGATCCAACATCCAATAGCATAAATGAGATTCTACCATTGTCAGAGGCATGTAAAAGAAAGTAGACAGAGTCAATTGTAAAGATGATCTTGTTAGATTCTCTGGAGAAGTCCACTGGGATGTCCTGTTTGCAGTTACTTGGTATGAATAGAGTTTCAATAAAATGAGGTGTATTTCTCTTTATAGACATACAGTTAGTGTTTCTCAGGCTTCTTACTGCATGTAAACTGTCCAAATTTATTATAACCTGTTATTGTTTAGCCTTCTTGATCTTTGCAGAGACCTCACCACCTGTACAAGGTTTTTGTGAGCATCAAACATCATGGAGATAAGCAGTCCTAGGATACATTTGTGCTTACCATGCACACATAACATCATTCATATAGGGAAAATTATCAGTCTCAGTAACGTCTGGACAGAATGGAGATAATAGGAGTTCATGATTGAAAGGCACAAGGCTTACTCATTTTTAGGGCTTTTTTTTGATTATAAGTTGTTAATGACTAGAAGAGAGATTGTATTGTGTTAAAATTACGATTTCATTAAAAAATGCAAAGTCTGAAACAAAGTGGTCCATAAGGATAGTGTTGACTTCAGGGGGAGCTTAACATTCAAGACATATGTTATTCTTTTGGAAATCTAATTTAGGCTCCAGTCCAGAACAGTTAGGCATGTCTTCAGCTTTTACCACTTCTACGGTGATATTTGCTATCAGAATAGTCATATTCATGGATCAGAACTTTACTGAGATAACGGCCCAATTTAATTTGTATTCTAAGAGAAGACCATTATACTCTTTAGCATGTGGAGCTTGTATACCTGTGTATCTGGCAGGTATAACAATGCATTACCAGACCCCTGAGTACCTGCTGGTATTATATTATATTGGAGTGAAAATGAGATAGCACATTTGAAAGAGAAAACCTAAATATTTACTACTTTCACATAATATTTTATTTATATGGATCTAGGTTTCTTTCTTAGTGAAAATCTGAGGCCAGTGAAAATCTGGAGTAACTGCATTGTCTTTAATGAAGGTACTGCATATCCAGAGACATTAAACAATCACCAGAACAGAAAAGATGCTAGAAATATTGACAGCTTCACTGGTAAGTGCCCATCCCAGCATGGCTGGTAGGTTTCTGTGCGGCATTTTGCTGTTTGGAAGGTGGATGGGATCAGAGCTGGTAACATGAATATCTTGAGAGCAACTTTCCGACTTGACAAAGCTGAAGTTGTTGAAATTGCTCTTTCAGGCTGAATGGAAACTTTTAGAATATTCAGGTACTTTGGAAAGTAGATTGAGGAGAGCAGGTGTTTGAAGTGCCTGTTTATGAGTTTTGCAGGAATGCTGTGGGTTTTAGTGACTCTGATATCCATGTCTCCTTGTGAACCTTGATAATCCACCTCATGCCTCTTTCAGTTGAAGTAGGTACAATGTGGCACCTAAATACCTGTTGGCTTAATGCCTGGCTGGATCTAAACTTATGTGATTTGTTTACCAGATATTTGTGCTATGTACTCTAGGTAGTGCTGCCAAGTATCTAAAAAGTTCTCAGAATTATACCTGTGTTTCCATCAAGAGACCTCAAAACATTCCTTGATTAGGCAAGTGTTATTTACCTTCCCTCCTTTAACACTCAGCCTCAGAGAGGTAGGACAGCATGTATTATTGACTACATATGTTCTGAACTTGAAGAATTAGTTAATACATATACCCTGGATGAGGTATTGTTTTCCTTTGCAAGCAGGATTAAGGCACCCCTGCATTGGATTGGACAGGAGCTGGTGCTTTGCCTTGGCTGTGTTTCCCTGGGAGCCTGAACAATCTTCCCACAATGATATTAAAAAGTCTCCACAAGAAATAGGATCTTTGTCTCCCAATCTGTTTCAGACCATTCTTTCCTACATTTGTCAGTGCTTTTCCACTTGTTTTCATTGCTTAGCAAACCTATTACGGAGCTGATGAAGAGGAATTCAGGCCGTCAGAACATTTGTTAATAAAAACTAAATATAACTTGGTTTTTAAATACAAGCATGAAATTTAGGCTGATAGAGAATAAAAATGGCAAGGAAAATATTTATAAAAATTCTCACACTTACAACAGCTTATTTTTCTTTTGTTAAAAATGTCTTACTAAACACTCATTTTCTAAAGCTTTAGTCGAATTAAACTATGATTAACATGTCAAAATCAATCTTCTTCCTTTCTTTCCTTTCAATTCAATCAAAAGCGTTCAATTGTCAACAAGAGAAGGGGCAAAAATGAAGGTCAACATTGCATCAGTCTTTTCAAAAAGCTCTGCATTGTAAATTATTAAGGGGCTCAAATCAATCAATTTTTTCTTTTCAGTGGTTGGACAATAAAAGCAAGATTTACTGCAGCAAGTGAATAATAAAAAAAGAATTAACAGAAAACAAACAAAAAACCATTCGCTTGGCAACCTTCTGCCTTAATCAAAACCTGAAGACTAAACTGAAAGATCAATATTTGGCTTCAAGATGAAATGTAGCAAAGCTTGCATTAAAAAAAAAAAATTGGAATAAAAAGAAACATAGGCTGTGTTAATCGAAAAGAGGCAAATACGAAAATCCATATAGTCTTTTGGTTATCTGTGATAAAATGGCCCCATTGGAGCTTGACAAATTACAGTATTTTTATGCACATATCAAAGTTCAACTTGATTGTCTCATATGGGGGAAAACACCATCTGTCTGTATTCTAGAAATAATCTGCATAATTGACTTCCAAACAAGCCTCAAAGAAACAGGCATTTATCACCTTAATTGTGACAGGCAGAATGTGTGTCCCTACTATTTTATCAAGATAATAGCAATAGCACTGTGGATACCTGGTATCTTGTCTTGCCCTAATTTTTTTTTCAATTTGTGTGGGTGGGAACTGGATCCTTTGAGTTACAACTACTCTGACAAATTACAGAGGAGTCAGAATCACCTACAACAAAAATAGCAGAGTGAGACACCACCAAATGTGGCTTGGTGTGCGGAACTTAAGGTAGTTAAGGGCTTGCTGGAATTTGGAGAGGGGAGCACAGACTATTGCAGAAAATTTGAGGGCAGCTCAAACACCATAGGCACATCCACAACATGCAAATAAAATCCAGTTATGAGGGAATCTGTTTGGGTTTTAAACCCAGAGGTGCAAACTCAAATTCAGTGCTGTGACATGGCAACAGCGAGCTTTGGCCTCCAAGCTGAAACATCCTGGGGAATCTGATTTGGCTCTCTCTGTGGCTGAAGAATTTTGATCTTATGAAACAGCAGCAGAGGCAACTCTTTAATTTGAAACCAGTGAGTTCAGAGTAACGGAAAATATTTAAAATTGACCAGTAGGTAAAAATCTTGACACCAGTACCTGAAAACATGAGGGTGCAGTGGATGTTATAACCTCTCTGCCGCATGAGTACCTAAGCGCCTCACTCCATAAAATTTTGTAATAACAACCCCTTTATGACTTACACCTGGTTATAACATAAAGGATTGATTAGGTCTTGAATTGTACAAGGAGGGTAGACAGCATTTAAAATATATAGCCTAACAATATATTTTCACAAGATGAGCCAACACACTCTCCTGTAAAGTCAGGCTGGCAAACATGGCTGGGGCTCAGGGCAGTAAATAAGGGGATCTGGCCACAGCTGGGCACGCTCGTATCCTCCAGGCCATGTGTCTCCTCTTCGTAGCCAGGGATGAATTACAAGAATGAATAGTAACTCTTCCCACCATGCTTGATTTTATTTATTCTTTTGGTCTCTGGCTGAAGGATTGCAAGGAAAATAGCTGACTCCCCCCACCCTCCACTTGGCAAGTTTATGTTAATGTGGTCCAGTATTTACAAGTGGGGCATAAACAACTGACCATTTTATGCTGCTAATAAACAAAGTTTTTTTTTGTAAGGAAAATGTTCTTGGATTATATTCAGAAATCCAATTTGGAGAAATGCACTTGCATGTGGGAAATAGCAGAGTTGTTGTGTAAATCTGAGCTGAAATACTGGGTATCGTATGCACACACAACATTAAAGAAATTAGTGAGAGAAATAAAATCAGCACCCGCGAGCATGGCTGGAGGTGATGGTCCCAGTGGTGTGAACTAGTTAATGCAGGCTGCTGGGGAGAGGATAATAATGAGGTGGACAAAAGTATGATGATACCATAAAAATCAGTTAGAAGATCTGGAAGCTGGTCTTCTCCATATCAGTAAGCTTAGTCTGAGGGATTTTTTTTTCCTTTCATTAAATGCTGAGTTTAATTTATTACATCACATCTATTTGGAAAAACTTACTGTTTTAATTATTTTTTATGTATGGCACTTCCGTACATGAAAATTATTTTTTTGTGCATTGTGTTTTAACGTGAAGGTGAAAGGAAAAAACAGAAGATGAATGTTTTAGTGTGTCATTTTTGGTTTTATGTATTTATACATGTGTGTCCCCCTTTGTGCTATATATATATGTTACACAGATCTAAAAAGATAAGCTGTGTCCGTAGTTCCTTCTAAGTTTCTCCCTAGCAGTCTATGTGCCCTGTTTCTTATAGTAAAATTGTAACATTTCCATCCATTCTGGATTTCCTTTATATCTTGCTATGCCCTGAGGCATCAGAAATTAGTTTTTAAGTATTTTGGAAGAGTTTATGGTTCATCTGCATGCAAGAGACTCTACTTGCTACACAGGGAAGAAGACAAGGCTGTATTGTGTCAGGCTCACTCAGTGAAGTCTGACCTGGTGCTTGAGCAGCTAAGTGCCCTTGCATATACTTCTCTAGTTTGAACATAGGACACTCGTGGAGGCCTCCAGCCCCCCACACCTGCTGTTGTCACCTAGTCGCTCTGTGTTGAAGAGGATCTGTGCCCTGCTGTCATCCCCTTCAGGGCAAGGGCTCCTTAGGGGGTGCCCCGGGCTCCTTAGGGGGTGCCCCAGGCCCCAGGGACACCCCCCTTGGAGTCGGTCCCTCTGAGCTTGTGATGAGGAGCAGCCTCAAAATTTGTTTACAAACTCCCTGCAAGCAGGAGTGCGGCTGCTCTGCCGCTGGCCCAGGGCCAACGACAGGGGACATAGGTCTCTTCCTCAGGTGTGGGCCAGCCAACACCCTGAGAACAACCCAGGCAGGATTTGCCACTTCCTGTAGCAAATGCAGAGGTGGTTAATAAAATACTCCATTTTAGTTTAATGACAGGGAATCATCTGAGGCTTGCCTTGCCTTGCCTTGAAACTCTGCCTCACTCCATGTGAGCTCCTCTGAAATATATATAGTGCACTGCTGGCACCCAACAAATGAGATCTGAGCTTTCTTTTGTTTTATGGGGCTCCTTGTTGTTTCATGTTTGCTTGGTAGTATTAGAAATAGTCCTGTTTGTAACTTCAGCTGTGTTAGCAGAGGAGCCCATCTGAGCCCAGACTGCTGCTTTTTCTGTAATAAAAAGAAAAAACCCCTTAAATTAGCCTTTCACTTCACAGCCCAAAACTTTGAAACCTGTTTTTGTTGTGACATTTTTCCTCACTGCAAAAACTTAAAAGTTATTATGCTTTGATTTGCCTCCTGCAGGTTGTATGATTTTCAGGGAAGGGCTCTGTCAGTTTTTCATTTGTTTTTAGAGCACTGTACACCTTAAATATAGTTTAAATAATGCTAATAATAAATAGAAATATGCCATTTGACCCAGATGACTTTTCTTTATTACAATTGCTACCTAAAGGGCTGTATATCCATTTCACACATTGAACATATGGGAAATGGTGTTATTTTTTCTCTATGTTTTGTAGTTTAATGTTGTTTTTGTTTTGCAATAAATCTGTAGAACCCCTGTAGGCTTTTTTTTTCAGATTGCTTTAAAATAATTTCAAGTGTCTAGTCATTTGTTACAGAATAATGTTTGCTTAATTTGTAAATGTGGGTGCCTGAGGATTCCCATTTCTGCATATTGGTGGAAGAGTGAGACTGTAAGGCACAAATATCTACTTCAGTGCCACTTGAGTGTTCAAATGGGGACAGAATATCATAATTTATGTACCAGCATTTGGAAGACAACTTGCACGGGGCTAAATCTGTCCTAGCTCTTGTCTGGCAACACCACCATAATGGATGGCATGGTGAGGAATGTAAGCCAAATGATATTTTATTTCCTTTGTATGATATAACTCTTATATAAGAGCCTGGATCCATAGCTCCACACTGTGCTTTCAGACTGCCATTTATTTTTCTAACACATTTCAATCTGTTCACTGGATGTCACCGCCTTAGTGATGCAGTACTTTGCTTCTGTCTCTCTTGGTTTAGCTTTACCTTTCCAACCTAGCTGGAGTTATCTCCCTTGCTTCTTCAGAAAACATAAATCCTCAGCTGCCCTCAAAATTCTGATGTATGCAAGTAAGGTGCATACTCATTCTCCTCTGCAGGGAATCATATTCAATGCAGTTTGTGGTTAAGATTCAGCAAGGCATGCAAATAACACAGAACATACCACTGCAGTGCTAGATTCTACAGGTCTTTTTAAAAAATCTGTTTCAATGCTCCTTTTGTCAAGTTATCCTAATCACACCACATGCTGAATGGCTTTTGAAGCTTACATATATCTTATTGATATTAATGAGAGATTGTGTCATACTGTGTAGTGAAAAAAAAAAAGGTTCATAATGCCCAGAACACGGAATCAATTACAATAAAATTAGAACAAAAATATATGAGGTAATTAAGAACAAGCATCTCTATTAAGCACCACATTGTCTTCAGAGATCTTCCCAAAGTATCTGAAACACAGAGGATGTAATTTCCTACAACCCAAGTAAGACTTCAGCTTTATGAAGGCAGTCTTTACTTTGAATCAAGTTGATCCTAGTGAATAAATGCTGGAGCCCCTAATGACAGGCAGTTTATTCCACTTCATTTTCTGTAGATTCTTCACCTGGTCTCTGCACTTCACCCACTGACATTGCAATAATTTACTACTGAGTCCACAATATGCTGTTGAGACCTGTGGGATGTAAGTTAGAGAGAATGTGCTTATATGATTCTACATGTCAAATTACTGGATAGGATCATATAATTAGAGGTATTAGTCTTGTATGAATTCAGTGTCTCATTTTTTCCAAAAATGAGGCCAAAAAGGCCAAAAAACTTAAAGAGCATAGGATTAAAATGCTTCTGTGGCCCCAGTAGTGTTTCTTACATGTCTGTTGATGCATGGTTGCTTCTTCCACTGGTGGAAGTCCTCTTGTTGCCATCTAGCCAGAGTTTCTCTTCCCAGCTGTTTGCTTGCCATGTCAGTCTTACAAGTTCTGTTACCACCACTGTTCATTGTTGGCAACAGAATAAAACGTATTATCTGCTATATCTCTATTACAAGAATTACTGCTCCTTCCCTTGTTTCACTGATATTGTTAACAGATGTGACTTGGTTTTGAGTGGCTGTTCTAGTTAAGACTGAACATTTTTGATCTCTAAAGCCTTTCAATTCTGTAGTAATTCTGCGATTTCAATAGCAGGCAATAAGAAGTTCAAGCTCTGTTATTTGAAGTTTATATGCATCAGTATATGCTTTTAATGCTTGAAAAGCCATTGGGTCTTGGATGTGAAATGCACAAAATAATTCACAATGCTTGGTTGGGTGTGTTCACAAAATGTCAAAGCCATTTTAGAAATTTGTTCCAAACAGCACACTTTGAAAGGTATAGGCTTGGAGACGTGCAGATTCTTCCTTAACCTGCATTTTCAAAACCAAAGTTGTTTTCCAGTTTCTTTTCTGTGACAGGTGAATTGTGTTGCATTCTTATACTTCAGTAACATAAAACAAAGCAACACGACTGTAGGAATGAGGTATAATGATTTGGGAATGAGGTGTAATGATTCAGCATGGTGAGGTGCCAGTGAGGGTATTTAGAAACCAGCAAGTCTTGACAAGCACCATTATTGCCTCTGCAGTTAAAAAATGGTTAAACTTTGTGCTTATAAAACAAGGTTCTATAAGCTATTGCAGAAAATAGAACTTGGACTGAATTATGAAGTTGGGAGTGCAGTATATTGAAGTCCATGAATTTGGATGAGATTAATCACTATACTCTATCCAGAAATTTCCACAGGCTGTTTCATGTACCATAGCAGGAATTGGATATTGAAATCAATGGGGTCAAATTTTAGACTAGTTCTGTTTCTCCTTAACAATATTAATTAAATAATTAAAATTACAATAAAACCAGAATGCAAGTCTCTGTAAACCAGCAAAGCAATGGCTGCTTGTTAGCTGTCTTCATAAGAAGCACTTAGAGACTGGTATCAGACTTTCAAATGCAGTAAGACTTCTCCTCTATTGACTAAATACCATGTGGCAATAATAGGAAGATATTAAAAGGTTACCTGTTGAAGCAAAGGAGCAAAACAGGGCAAATTTCAGAGCTACAGTGCAAATTTCTTGGATGGTTTTACTCACATTCTAAAGGCAGATCGGGCTGGTCCTGGTGTTGGTCAAATTTCCAGTGCAGTTCTCCCTGGCTCAGAGTTTCCAGGCTGCAGCTGGACTTCTCAGGGGTTCAGTTTTATGTAGTGGCTCTGCCCTGACACCAGGTAGAGCTAAGAGTCAAATTACGGCACTTGGTGCCGTTAGTCACAATATTCACTCAAACTGCTGTTACTCTGGGCAGGAGATTTTACCGTAGGCCACAGACTGTCACATGGCTGTAGGTTACTGTGGGAAGGTAGTGAGGAGAAAGCTGACGCTCAGGAGTTTCTGCTGCAGGTCACTGGGGGATTCTCCCTTGTGTGTATGTGATAGTTCATTTAACGGACTGCCATCAGTTGCATTATCATGAACTTCATACGATGGGACAAATCGTGACTGAATTTAGGCAAGAGTTGGAGAGAATCTTCCCTGCCTCCGCTCCTTACTTAATACGCAGACAAGGGAAGTGGACCCCTGAGCTGCACGTCTGCTCTTTCACTTATATAGCAAACTTGTGCCATGCTAACCCAACTGTAGCTCAAGTAGGGGACAGCTGAAATGGCTCTGCAATGGTGAAGGTCATCCTCATTACTAACTCACTCTCCTCTGGCAAAAACTGAGCCTAAGTTGGAGGTGAAATGGGTGGATGTCAAGGTAAATACCCTCCAGCTGCAGGTGAAGATATATGATGACCTTTTGACTACATAGAGTTGCATGAGCAGTGTCTTGCAGTTCACTTTATGCTGTCAAGTCCAGCATGCTCCACTTGGTCAATATTGCTGTTGTCTGTTTATGTTCTTGCAAATAAAATGTAGATATTGCAGCTCTGTGATCTGGCCATAGAACATTTTTTCCTTGGGTTCTCTGTAACTCTTAATTAACATTTTTTCAATGAAACATATATTTGACCTGATTCCATATACTTCTTGTACCCATTGAAATGAATATTATATAGACCCTTTTCAGAATGGACATAATTGCAGAACATGTCTTTTTGGTCCAGATGACAAGCAATTTGTGAAAACGATATATTATTGCATGATGCTTAGAAGGCACAGGCACAGATCAAGCATTTCAAAGACTTCTCTTGTTTAAACAGCTTATAAAATTGTTAATGACTCTGGAAGTTTTGCATATTTTTATTTAAAAGGATAAACCTGTATGTGTACAGTGTATTTAATGATTAATTAAAACTTTAAATCACTTACTGCAGGCAACTGCTACAATATTGCTTGAGATTATGTGAACATATTTGTTTTGTCCTAGATTGAAACTTGGATAAAATTGTTAAACACATTATGTTAGCTACAAACCATAAATTTTGCACACATTGAGCAACTGGTATATTTTTCTTTGTCTGTTCACATCAGTTAAGTAAATATGATCCTGGTTAGCTGAGGAGAACTACTCAATTTGTGAGCCTATGTGCGTGACACATGGGATGGGAGAGCTGTATTTCGTGGAATACCAAAAGCATTTGATCTTGAAAAAGTCTTGCCTATGGGTTTTGAATATAGATATATTCAAAAATTGAATCAAAGATAGGATTAATTACAGGAGTTTCAGTATCTGAATCTGCAGGAGATACCAAAAAGATGAGGACAAGGGTATATGTGCCCTGATTTCAGGTGAGTACATGGGTATGTGCAGAGTTCCTATTGCTGCCACACCTGTGTCAGCATGGGCTCCAATCTAAGCATGTGCTGCAATGTCTGCTGGAAAGCGATGCTGGAAGTCAAGGGAATGCTTAAGCACAGGCCATGCTGTGTCCAGCACCACGGGGTCCTCGCTGGGTCAGGAATTCTTCTCTGCCTTATTAGCACAGACACAGAGATGGCCAAGGATCAGTCTTGACAAATACACTCATGTCCACTTTGTGAAGCACTCAGTGTAGAGAAAAGGATCTGAGGTAGTGAATAATTACTTGGTCAAAGGTAATTTTGCCCACTAGAGTAAAAACAATGTCTTTCACCTCACAACAGAATGCATCTTACTTTCATTTACCTCATCGTTAAATGGATTTCCTAATTTCCAGTAGATTATTTTGCAGTCATTAGGATAGGCTACTTGGCACTCTGGTGCTGTCACTCCACCCAAACATAAGAGATACATGTGCACCAAATGTAGGCTGAATAGCAATGGGGGTATTTTAGAGCCTTGGTATTAATATTTCAAATGTTTTTGTTTTGTTGTCTTACTTAATATTTTATTATCAGATTTCTACTCATTATGCGTATGGCCCTATTCCCTGTGTGGATTGATGAAGTTATGCTGCAGTAAATTGAAAAAGAGAACCATACATACAGGATGATTTATTGTTAATATGAAATTCAGCATAAACCTGCAAATGCACTAGCAGAAATCCCTAGCTATTTCAAAATTCATATTATGAGACAGACAATCAGATGCCCAACAAACAGAACATCTTGTACTCTATTAATCCTGCAGTGACAGATCCCTTGCATGCATTTAGCTTTCCAAATAATACAAACATATGTCACCATTTTGCTTTTATTGATTTTGGACTTTTGAAGTACAGCTACAGCACAAGGCATTATGAAGACATTTACTGCAGAGTTTGCTTTGATTTGTTGTAGTCAATTGAAATTGTGTCAACGTAAAGTCTTTAATATTAAATATGATGAATTCCCTTAGGCCTTAATCCCGCAGAATCATCCAGCTCAAGGTGACTCCTGCCAAGTGGAGCACAAGAGCACTGGGCTGGGCAGTGCTTCCCAGAGCATTGTCCAGTGCCTGCCAATGCAGGGAATTGCAACTCCATTCACATCATACAAAATATTGCCATTCACAAATATATTAAACTCAAGCTACTTCCTTTTCTGCTGTTTCCATTATTTGAAGACTCTTGCTGAATGTTTTTCTTAGATAATCTTTTCCCCGCAGTTTTTGTTTTCAGTTTTTGGTCAATACATATCCTTTCATGTGGGGGCAAAAATAACATTTATCTTTAAGAGATTTTCTTTAATGACAAATGTAATGACAATAACCATCACTGTTCTCAGCCTTGAATTTCCTTCAATGCTTGGAGAGTTGCACTAGTACCTCTGCGTCTCTGCTGAAGCTGACTGGTTGATGCACACTAGCACTGTGTTTGCCATATCTGTAGCCACACACCCAAGTCTTTCTCTTCCTCAGTTCTCTCCACAGTTTCCACTTTACAGCAAAACCCTTGTAGTTCTTAAATGCTTGGTGTTCAGCTTTGATCTTGTTGTTCTTACGTGATACTCAGTTCCTCTTTTGAGTATTGATCAGGTCTCCTAACCTGATATCATCAGCTAGTGATTTTTCATTAGCACACTCTTACTGGTAGCCTTAAATATATTAAATAAAGGAAAAGCACTCAGAGCTATTCTTGTAAAATTTTCTGTTTTCTTTTCTTGGCCTTAGCCGTTCTATCCTCTTTTCCTTACATTAGTGTCTCACTCTTAACTACATGTAGCATCAAGTTGTCAAAGGTGCAAACAGTGTTCTCCTCTATTAGCAGAGCCTTGAATTGTATTCTTCTTTTTTTTCGGGATTTTTGCAAGAGAAGTGGTTTTATCTGCACTATGTCTGCCAAGATGGAGGGGTGCTGCTCTTTTTTAATTCTGTTTTACATTGTGGACTGACGAACTATTTTAGAAAGGCAACTATTTGAGGAAACTATTTTCAAAACATAATTGGTTGCTTCAGTTTTCAACTTGTCATTCAGCTTGGCAAGAGAAACCAGATAAATCAGTTTTGGGTTGATTCCCAGTGATCTCATGTGGTAGCCCAACTGTTTGGTCACAAATGTTAAAGCAGAATATTGTAATTGTTAAAATGTTATTTTTTATCTTAGAAGAAAGTTTCTAGTCCAAATAATACACTTTTACATGAATGTCTGGTGGTGTTTCTTTACATTAGGGTAATCTTACTGTTTGGAAACTGGAATAGATGCAAGTTTGGGGGCATTTCTTGTAATCCAGTTGTGCAAAGTCATGGTAGCACAGCAGCATCAACTCGTGGGGCTATTGTATGGAATAGGCTGTATGGAGCAATCCCTGCAGACTGCCAGTTTATCAACAGGCAATAAAGGAAATATTCCACTGCCTAGCTTTGGTTTTATGTAGCCTCTAGCATAGACAGGAGTAGCAAGAGAAAAAAAGAATTGGAGATCTTGGCAAGGGAAAAGTAACCAATAGAATGAGTCGAAATAACATTTTATCAGCAGACAGTTAATGGAGTTTATCCCTTTAACTCACAAAGCCCAGCCAATGCCAATGTAAATTTCACTATAGCTTTTGTTCATGAATAGGAGGTATAAAATGTGGGTTTTTCCCTTTAGAAATCACTCTAAGAGCTATATTGAGTACCGATCATTTATCTATTGACCTGGGCTGTGGCAATATTCATTAAGGCTTGTTTTTGTTCTCTGAGTGACTACAGTGAGAGTGACCTCTGCTGCTGCCTGTAAACATGTATTTAAATGGGGTGAGGTGAGAATGACAATAGCTTTTGATGCTGATGCCATTCTCCTTGCCCTGGCAGCCTGGTGGCAGATTTCAATGGGAATGTTCTTGGAGCCAGGAATGCACCACTGAACCCGTCATCGCTGGCTACGAAAAGCCAGTTTGATCCATACAGTGCCAACACAGTTTATATATAACGTTATTGCTTGTTGTCGCTGGGCTATGCTGGACCCGGTGAGAGAGGAAGAGGGGAAAGGGCCTGCACTGAGGGAAAGGACAGCAGGGCATCTTCTGCCTCAGGCTTACGATGCTATTGCAGATGCCCCCTTGCTGCCAACCCCTGCAGAGCTGCCGGTGGAGGGGAGCAGGCTGCCTTCCTGTCTCCCATTGACAGGGGATTCCTGTCATTTCCCTGTGTTTCTCTGGAGCTTAGATTACCTTTGCAAGTGTCACACTGCAGACCTGTCCCCCAGGAAGAGGCCTCACAGGCACCCAGCGGGTCAGCTCATCCCTTTCTCCCCGCAGCATCGGGCAGATGTGTACCCCTGCTCTTCCACTCTGTGACAGACAGTGATTGATTTTGAAGTATGGAGTGACAGGGGATATTGTCTGTCCTGGTGCCCTCACTACTTTGCTTTCATGGAGGGCAACAGTGGGAAGCAGACATCTGGTCTAGCAGCCAGTCTGCTTTCATGTCTGTTTGTGTTTGTGGGTGTGAGCCTGTGCAAAGTGCAGGCCTGGGGTTTTGGGTTTTGTTGTTTTGTTTGTCTTTGGCTTTTTTTTCAAGTTGCCCCTGATCCCTGACATCTGTGAACTAATGAATTTCAGCATGTTCAGAGCTGGATTTCTACATGTGTTGACAGAGGTGAAGGTCATCTGAGCTGTCCTGAGCAGTACAAGTCTGTTAATTAAGATAAAAATATTACTTTTTTTTTTAATTTTATTTTTTAATTGATGTTAGTTCTAGTGGCACTTCCAAGCAATAAGCACAAGTGATATTTTGATAATTGCATGGTGGTTTGGCAAATTTCCTGGAATCCTGAAGGGAGATTTTTCCGGATGGAGAACCTTCCTTCCCCTTTCCACAAACACACATACACACTCTCATACCTTTCATAATTAGGGAATCACACCTTGATCAGATAAAATAGCCATCTGTTGCAGGATACACTAATTCTGATTTCATCCATCTGAAAATGAGGGACCTTTCTGAGCTGCACTTGGTGGCTTTTCCAAGAGCTCTCCATACTTCTATCAAATCACTGTCTAAAACACAAAAGCTGGGAAAATCCCATTATCGGTTGTTTCATAAAAAGTGTATTTTCATGTCAGTTGGAGAATATTCTCCAAAATATGAATTTTGTAATTACTAATCTGTTTTTCCATTCTTCTCAGAAGTGCATGAGGGAGATTACTGTGAAGGGTGGCCCCCATTGCTATCCCAGATGCTTAGGTCGATAACAACTGTGTGAGCTTTTTTTAAATGACAGATTCCAGGGTGGAGTAAGTGACTGCAAAAGCATCATTATTCACCTGAGACAGCTGGTTGCTTTTAGTTCAGTGTTTTTGGATTTGCCATTTAATCTAGTTAGACCAAATTTTTCCACAGCTCCAAAGAAAAAAATAATTAACCCCTCCATAATGCTTATAATATGTGAGATCGTTAGAAAATCCTGCTGTCAGTTATCATTCACTCTGACAGAAGAATAAGGATGATGATATGTTTCAATTACAATTACCTTCCTGACCTAAACAATAGTTGTAAGTTAATTCATTTTTCTGTTCACTGAGATCCTGCTGTGTAAATAGTAATGGAAGGTCTTTCTGAATTGTCCTGTTGGGATGCTGAAACTGTCATAATTTGATGATAGTTTTGAAAGATGTGAGTAAAAAGCTGGATTTGTTATTTTGATTATTGGAAACAACATCAAAACAGAATCAAAGACACACCAATAGAAAGTGAACTGAAAATAGAAATGAAAATTTGTCATGGATCACTGGAAAAGGCCAACATTATTTCCACCTTCCCAGCTGGGGAGACAGGACTGTAAGATTCTCAGCAGGTAGAAAACATCCAGGTTGGTTTACTGTGAATGTCAGAAATATTTCTGCTGTCTAGAAATGTCAGCAATCACAGAGAAAATCAGATGGCAATTCTGGACTGATGTATAGAGAGGAAAGTGGTGGGGTTTTTTGAAATCCATTTTCTAATTTATTAACAGCAGTGAGAGCAGTAAGGGGAGTGAATCTATTCAAGTACATCCAGGGTAAAATCAATTAAATTAAGTAATCAGACAGGCAAAGGCTTTTGTGGGGTGTCAGCAGGAGGTGCAGCACAGAAGATCAGTGAACACAGAGTTTTACAGGTGTGTTATGGTGAACTGGGTGACCTTGTACGGCTGCCAGACACCCCCCTCAGTTGCTTGCTCATGGAGAGCAGTTTTTTGGAAGTTATGTGTTGTCTTTGTTTGTTTAGGTGTTTTTTTAGGGAGGTGGGGGTGGATGGCAGATATCAACACTACTGAATTTATTATTTTGGAAGAAAAATATAATTTTCAAAATTTACTAAAAAAGGTTAATTTCCCTTCTGAACACCAGGTTATAACAAAGCAAAATGCCACTACAGATTTTAGTGATTCTTGGAAGAAAATACTGAGAAAAAAAAAGGGGGAAACCTCACAAAGTTTCTCATTTTAAATATTCTGAAATAGAAATAACTTCGAAAAGTTGTTTTTTATGAAGCCTCAGTTTTAGTTACAAGAATCGTGACATGAGTACCAGTCTGGATCGTGCACCTGTAGGATGGTTAAATGGGTAAGGTGGAGCGTAGCAGTGAACTGCTGGAGGCTTTTGGTGAAACTGTGGCAGAGCAGGCTGCCCTGAAAGGGGGAAAGGAAAACTTTGCAGCTTTCCACCTTCTCATTTGCCATTGTTTTCATGTTTTTTTAAGAATAGAACTCTTATACCACCACTTTGTTCCATCTGAACCAGTGAGGGCAAGAAGTGCAGATGAGCCTCAGCTGGTGTGTTACAAGCCTCACTTGTTGTGTTACAAGCCTCACTTGGTGTGTTATGTTTATCATCTTCAAAGTGGTGCTTGATTGTGATAGAATTAGAACAACAGCAAGGTAGGAATTTAAAACTAAAAGAAACTACTTTGATTCTCTTCAAATGAACAAAATATAACAGTGTCTTAGACACATCAAGAGTGTGTTTCAGTGATGGAGCCCCATGGCTCATTGCTTTGAGTCAGGCAGCTGAAGCCTGAGGAAGCCCTTGCAGAAATTAGCACACGAATAGAATCATGGAATCATAGCATGTCCTTAGTTGGAAGGGACCCAAAAGAATCACCAAGTCCAGCTTCCATAGGACAACCCCAAAAATATCTGCATGGAATATCCTTATGGGTTTGTTATCCTCTAGAATTTCTTGTAACTGTGTTGTATGAGCCAGACTTTTTTTGAGATATGTTAATCTTTTAAAGCTGCTTAGTTTATTCATGCCAGTGTCATGACAACAGATACAAAACTGCATGTTTACTAGACCTGCACAGAAGTCCAAGTGTTTGCACATTCACAGCTCAGAGGGTTGAGTTCACCTCTGCTCGTACACAGCTCTCAATATTAAGTTGTTTTCATTGCTTTCAATGAATGAAGAATAATTCATTTTTAGCATTTGAGAGTTGGGTACTTCCTTTATTATTCTTTGAATCTGAATTGCCTCTCCTTGAAAGATGCGAGTGCTTTTCCGCTGACACGTGTAGAAGGGCAGTGGATGATAGCCTATTGTGACATTTTTATTTCTTCTTTGACATGCAAGCTTTCAGACTGTATCTGCCTGATGCTCTAATCCCCTGGGGAAGTGCGCAGATTTACAATTCTAAACCTTTGCTCATCCAAATTTTGGCATTCAGTCAAACAGGAATTTGTCATAGTTTATAATCCTTGTTAACGAGGAACATCAAAAATTAATGCTCATTAGGGTGCTCATTAATATGCATGGTAGTCTCAGTTTTGACTTAATTAAGTGAAACACTACTTCATAGTGGTATTGTGTCACTGCAGTAAAGGAAAGTTCAAACGTGTGCTGCAGGAACACGATGGAGCACTGCTCCCTTTGGACAGCGTCACCCCAGGTTTTGTTGTGGGGCATTGCTCATCTGCTGCTCTCCTGCTTCTTCACAGTCACTGAGAGCAGCTGCTGTGGAGCTCCTGTTGGTAGTTGTTACTCCATGTTGTTGCTACTCACAGTCCTCAGAATTTTCTGAATATAGTGCACAACGCAGAAGTAGTTACCAGATAGATTTGCTGATGTATGTGCCTGCCCGTACATTACTTTGATAAAGATTATTTCTGGGGAGGCCACGGGGGTTTTTCTTCTTTACAAAGGTCTTACAGGTTCCTGAAATCTGTAACACAGTTTTAAATCAGCATTGTCAAAAGCGTAGTTGTGAATATTGATCTGACTGGCACATGGAAGGAAATGTGTTCTAAGCAGAGTCTGTGGCCCTCAAGACTGCTGTGTTCTGAGCTCAGCTGGGTACATCAGCTTGAAACAGCCTCGATGATGTCCACTGGGCCCTGCTCAGCTCTGCTGCCTCACTGGAGTGGGGTCAACACAGGTAAATGCAGTTCAGAGCATGGCAGGACTTCTGCTTCCTTGGAGTATTAATTAATTAAACAACTGCCGTTAATGTCTTACCCCTCAAGCCAGGAAATTCAAGACTAATTTAACAAAAATAAGACATCCACATAGGGATGTGAATTTGAGAAGCAGGATTTAGCACACAGGCAGCATACCAGCTGAGAGTTTCCTGGCTCCATGTCCCCTTCTCTGCCTGCCTGCCCTCCTGCCCTGTGGTCTCTTTCCTGCCAAGGATGCACCGGGCCATGTAGTGGCCCTGGCTCTTGCCCAGTTCTCCTGGGGCAAGCATTGCATTGCTGCTACTTCAGGAGAGGGAAGGCTGAGAGGAGACAGGGTACAAGCTGGCAAGACATGAGGAACAGATAAAATTGGTACTGAGGCAGAATTGAGGCTGCCACTCATGGGTAAAAGACCAATTCCAATGAAGAGATCCACAGCTAATTGATCAAGGGTAGGACAGAACTCTGTGGTGGTAGAAAACACCCTACCAGACCAAGGTACAGACCTCTTTGCTCTAAGAAACATCTACTCTGGTGACAATGCTGGGTAGACAACAGGCTCAGATTTTTCTTCTTCTGTGTTGGAGGTTAGGATTTTTTCTCTTTTTTTCTTTCTGTCAGGGAATTTTCTCCCATTTGTTGCCTAGGAGATGATAACGATACTTGAGAGACAAAAGTGGCCAAGACTGGGAGAAGGGGTGCAGCTCGCTGCACCCCTTTAGCTGGGGGGCTTTCTCTTGGGAAGAGCAGAGACACTGTGAGATTTTGGCTGGGGGGTGAGAGGCTGGGCTCAGCTCCTCCCTCTCTCGCTCTGGGGTTGGAGGTGAGCTGGTTGGGCTGCTGCTGTGGGGAGAATTCACTGCCACCTCGGAGTTCTGTCCTGCACTGCTTTCTCCTTACTGTGGATGCGCTTCTGCTCGCAAGAGCAGCTGTTCAGCTGGGCCCTTTCCAACACCTGACCTCACTGGGAATGGGACCCACATCCCTGATCCCTTCCCGGAGGACGCACCTCCCGGCTGCTTGCCTGTCCCACTGTTTTCTGCAGCTGCTCTGAGCTTTTTTGCTACACTTTAACCCAACACGTGGTGTCTGCTGGGACTCCCCCGCTGCCTCTGCTTCTGCCACTGCCTGGGGCTTAGCACTACACTTCAATTCACCGCCCACACGAGTCTGCTCGCCCCTGCCGTTCCA
>VZTF01009694.1:0-92373 GCA_013397755.1 Cnemophilus loriae
TCCATCCCATCTCTCCCCACACAAAGTGTCATTGCTCATCCCGCAAATGACACAAAATACACTTGTCATATCAAATATTGTTACCTTTGTCACTTGGCCCTTCCATGATGGTGAATTATTTCTGAGACCACTAGGAGAAAAAATAACCAAACCAAACAAAAAAAACCCAACAACAACAACCAAAAGCAAGCAAACAAATGAAAAAACAAAATCATAAAAAAAAACCAACCAAAAAAGCCCCCACAAAACCCCTCCAAACAAACAAAACCCCACAAAAAAACCCCAACCAACCAAACCAAAACAAACAAAAAACCCTAAAACCCAGAAAAACCCAAAACAACAACAAAAACCCAAAAAACACCCCACAAACATAAGAAGCTCAAACAAATAAACAAAATCAAAAACCCAGACAACTAACCAACCAAAAACCCAAACCAACCAAAAAACCCCTCAGGACGGGAAAGAGGACTGGAATAGGGTTTGTTCTCCCTACCAGCTGGACCTGCAGACGTTGCTGATAGTGGTGAAGGGGGAAACTGAACCTATGGCAGGGCAAAGGGTCCACTGAAGGGAGCAGAAGGCAACAAGTTTTTTTTGTGACCACAGCTGGCCTTGTGCAAGGTAAGCACAGCTTGGCCCTGCCAAGGAGGGCTGCAGTAATGTAAGTTATGTTATGGCCCTAGGAAATCCTAAACCAGGATTTTTATGGGACAGTTCTGAAATTAATCAGCATCCTTTAAAAACATGTCTAAATATTTGTAATAAATACGACTTAAGAATTCAAATATTGTGTAATAACTAGATATATAAAGAAAACTGCACATTCAGGACAATGTTCAAAAACATTTCAATGTACTTTAATACTTTTATTTCCTACAAGCACATTTGAATGAAAAAGGTTACACTCTTTTTCTAATGTTTCATAGCAGAGCATGAGCTTTGTCATAGACAGGACAGTGAGCTAATTCACATCTGCTCCCTATTAATGAAGCCCTATTCCATTCTTACTCCACATCAATGAACAGTACCTAAATGATGAAAAAATAATCTTATTGTGAAGTATTTGGTATTTCCCTATGGGTAAATCACATTGGCTTTTTGTTTAAATACAGAAACAACAGAGTACTCCACAACAAGAGAAGGGAAAGTTTTATAGGTGCAAACTTTTCCAGGGTTATCTGTGTTCCTTTGTACCTGTTCCTACTACCTTCCAGTTGAGAGGCACCAATCTGATTTTTATTTATGCCTCAATATATTTTATATTCTTACAGCGGCTGCACATGTGCTTGCAGCCCTGTCCCTGCTCTTAGCAGCTAATCAGGGCAGAGAGAGCCTCTACCATCGGACCGTAAGTAACCCCCCTCCCCCCCACCGACTTGCCAGTGGGGCAAATGCCCGGGTGCCCGCGAAGAATGCCTGGGAAATGAGGGTGTGGGAGGAACCGCAGCACATAAAAGCAGCGAACTGCGACACAACAGGAGCCATTTTCTTTGGGTACCTTGGAGGGAGTCGGGGCTCGCCTGTAGGGTCCGCGTGGCCCTTCTCCCCCCACCCTCCCTTTTCCTCCCTGTGGTTCTGCTTCCCTGCCTCATCGTTTCCGCAAACCAGCTTGTCATCGCGACGACCTCATGCTCCGCTGCCTCCCCAGCAGAGCGGGCACCACTGCAGCCAGCTGTCCCCATCGTGCTTCCTGGGCACAGCTGCTGCCACCGTGTTTCCAGCGCTGCCCGCCTGCACCAACCTGCCGTAGCACCAGGCCGTAGCGACCGGCCTGTCGCCGCCGCCTGCACCCAGCCGCAGCCACCGCGCCCTGACCCTGAAAACACGCAGCTGCTCCAGGGCCGTGCCCGTGCCACGGCAGCCTGTTCCCCACCAAAGGAGGGAACACGCAGCCTGCTGCTGTTTGGAAATAGCGCCCTGCCTGCCCCAGGAGCTACGCAGACGCACCGCGGTTCGCAGCACGCACGCTCCGCCGGCCAAGCCGATGCCAACAGACTGCCAGGGTTATTGTGGTAACGCTGTCCCTGTCTTCTGTTTCTTTCCCCCCTCTCTCTTTTTCCTCTCTCTGCTCCTTTTTCTATCACCTTTTAGTAAAAACACTTACCCTTTTTTATCAATAAATGATTCTCAGATATAATATTGCTGTGTTTGCGCTTTATTTCCATCCGAGAAATCTATCAAAAAGAATCATCCCCGAGTCCCCCTTTTATAGCAGAATAGGACACTAGTTCTCTGGAATTATGTCAATTATGTGGATTACACTTTGATATGACAGGGACTGGGTGAAAACATATTTTCTGTGGTTGTCCAGTTTTACAGAATGGCTCTGGTTTTTTGTCTGTTATGAAAGGGCAAACAAGTGTTTATCTTGTATCAATTCACAGAAAACAGAATATACCATCTTAATCATATTTCTCTGTTCCCCTCCTGAGCTGAACAGATGAGTCCTAAAATGTCACAACCTTACTGTAGCATTTACACACCTAACTTTTGTGAAATAATGAGAACAGTATTCAAAGCATATAAAGGACCCTAAAGTTTTCTCATATGGTAATATTTCCAATACTTCATGAATTTAATTTAAAAATTATGGGATACATAGGAGACTTATGCTGAATTTACATCATACTGTATAAATTGCATACCTGTGTATATAGATTGTCATATGCAGATTAATATATCGTTATTTTTACACTGCTCTTTTAAGACAAAATTCAGAGCCACTGATCACTAACCATATTTCACACTATAGGAATATTTCCCTTTCCTCTTTTGTAGAGTGAAAAAGTCAGTAAATTCAACTTACCCCAGGTGGATGCTGCAGAACAGGGTAATCAGTGTGAAAACAGAGTCTCCCAGTTGTATAAGCTACATTGTTAGCATCTGCTTTGTCTTGCACTTGCCAAGTCGGTCTTTATAATGAAAGGGAAAAGAGAAAACGTTACAACAGCCAGCCAGCATGCCAGACAGTACACACTGAAACTGTGAAATCACAGTATAAGAGTAATTTCACCTTTGAACATGAAAATATTGTAACATTATAAGGAAATAAGGATTTAGCTGTGTCCTTCAACCCCAACAGAGGCGTATTTCAGCAGTCCTAGATAAACTTCAGTGTGCCAAGCGACATCTGGCACCAAGGTAGTACCTAGAATGACGATGGCTTTCCAGTGGCGGCACTTTGCTGAATGCAAAGGCCAGCTGAAGACACTAACCAAGAGGCTTCTGCCAGTAGAAATCATCATCTTAGTACTGATGCTTCAGAAATAAGCGAGTAGAAGCTGGCCCATTTCTTTTTCTCAACCCTCCACTTTACCTCTGCCACACGGAGCACACTGTCAATGAAATACAAAACTGTGAAAGGCCATGTAACTTTCCCCAGAAGTTATTTTTAAGGATTTACAGTCTTAGAAAATACAGAGTATCCTTTACAGGGGGATCTTTCCTGTAAGCTGAAGACTTGCTACTGGAGGAAAATGTCTTGATGAAAGATTTTGAAACTTCTTCCCTTTCTAAAACACTCTTTTTGAGAACTAGCTCTGTTTATTATATAGTTTCTGTCTTGGAATTTGGCAGAATTCAGTAAAAAGTTTTCTGACAACTGCAGTGAAAAAAGTAAGTCACAGCTATATGACAAGACATGAAAACCTCATGTTGCTGCACAGACAAAATGTGTTTTGAGTGACACACCATGCAGGACAATTTGAGACCAAGAACCACAGGTTTTGTTTCCACAAAGTTCAAATGATTGAAGACAGTCCTCAGTAGATGCATGGTATAGATCCAGACGTTTGTCTGGAAAAGTGTAATTTACCATACAGAGTCCATATAATTGCAGGCACATAAGTGACTGAAATGAAATTATGAAACTCATTTTCTCTTGTGGAATACTATAGACCAAATATGTTTCAGATGTGCGCCTAGCTTTACTTCTTAATAACAGTTTAAAAACAAAATAGGCTAAAGAACATGCAGATAAAATTATTTATATACAGTATATAAATGCTTTTGTTCTAGGAGTGGTATTTAGTATAGAGACTATGCTAAATGCTAACATTAGATTTCTTGAATATTTGCAAATGTATTTAACTGCCTGGGAGAAATAATTTTTATTATTTGGTATGGCACATATTCATCAGTACATAACTCGAGTAACAGCACATATTCATCAGCACGTGACCTCAGTACTCAAGTATGATAATTACAACCACACTTCCGCAGAATTCAGCCAAAAAATAGCAATTGCTGAAGGCAGCAAGGTTTGCTCCATCTTTAACTTAATAGGCTATGGTGTCACTTGATGGTTCTAAAACAATTTAACACATTTTAATTGTCTCATTTATATGAAATATATAAAATTGCCGGAGTGATAACACTTTATAGAATCATCATAAGCTTTTGTAAAAGCAGTCAAGGCTTTTTTCTTTCATGAGTCAGAATTATATTCATTGCTGTTACATTTCAGTTTAAAATTCAGGGCCCTGTTGAGGTAATGTTTTATTTAGCAAGTTTGCCAATTCCAAGTTTATCCTTTTATTTATCATATTTTGTAGACCTTGTATTTGGCTCCCAGTGAAATAGCACGAAAATTACCCAAAGTTATCATTTTATTACAGTTGTAAAAGCCATCCCAGACCTGGATGCCAGTAAAAAATGAACTTCTGTTTCAGAGGTGAAAATTATTATAAATATTAGCTACAAACATTTCTTCTTAGTTAGATGGAGGTCACTGACTCAGCTCAGCAAGATGTGAGTTGCCATCATCATTTGTCTAATCATTTAGTAGGTGCTTGCAGAGACAGAGCTTCAGTTTACCAGTTCTTGGCGTCAAAAGGATAATTTACAAGTGCCTGCTTGCCCTCCTTCAAGCTGAACTCTGCTTGTTGGGATTGGTTATGGCTTTCCAGAGCAGACCCTGTTGAAAGCAGGGAAATGGGTACTCAGCCCATCTTCTTGGTGATGTGGGACACGATACAATCATCTAAGTCTTACCTATATCCATGACTCAAAATCAGACTAAGCAAAAGTTTCAGAACAGATAACTTCCTCTGTTCAGAAGGGGACTGGATTAGGGATTTTTGGTTTTGTTCCACGGTATAGATAAGTAATATCTATCTCACTGTTATCCTATATTCGACAACATCTGTTTTCAGGCACGTTTCCTTCTGCCAGCAGTTAATGCTATTGCTGCTATTCTTTGCATACTCTACCTGAGACAGCAAAACAATTCTCTTGTACAGTATATAAACTTGATGCCAAATTTTCTAATATATAGAGAAAAAGCCATACACCTTCCTTTAACACATTAATCCACAAAATAGATACAGCAAGCTTAGATGAAGAACATTAGAGGTGATTACAACACTGGCAAAATGAAGATGTTATAAAACAAACTCACCCATAAAATGTGAGACGCAGGAACCCAATCCTGTGGCCAAGTCTAATCAATTCTCCCTGCCTTGTAGCAGCTCCTGTCAGTAGAACAATTCCTACTTTCTTTAGGGTGCACAACCACTTGTATGCACTTTCATCACTGTACATGATTTCTTCAAAAGGTATTTTGGGAAGTTGAAGGTCCGAGCCCCAGTACTGGCATTCTGAAAGGGAAGAAATAGAGAAACAAGTTCTCAGCTGTTTTAGCATCAAAACTCAGGACATGGTCAAAGCAGGAAGTTAGTGGGATTTCTATGTATTTGTGAATATTCCTCAATTCTGCAAACCACTTCAAATGGGGTCCCTGAGTTTGCACGGATGACAAGCAAACTTATGATGAAATTCAGCAAGACACTGCAGTATCGAAATTTTAGGTCAGAAGCTGAATGAAAGGACAGTTTGAAAGGAATATATTTCGTTAACAGTGCATCAGAAATGTGTGTAGTCATTTTTCTGTCTGTACTGGTGAGCCACAAGAGTGAAAATTTGAAAATACGACTGCTCGGAAAGTTTCTTGTCAAGGGTGAAAAACCATGGAGCACTGTGAGACATCCCTCATAGGTCAACCCACAGGGTTCCTTGAGTTCAGACTCATCACTTGGGACCACAATGGTGCTACCTGAGGTCAACCAATTAGCCTGCAGGGTTACTTGAGATCAAATTCACGAGTTTGGACAATGCTGGGGTCATGTGAGGTCAACCACTTAGCCTATAGGGTCACTTGAGGTCAAATTCATTGGTTGGGACTGTGCTGTGGTTACCTGAGTTCAACCAATTAGCCTGTGGTGGTTACTTGTGGTCAAACTCACGGCTTGGGACCATGCTGGTCCACGCAGAGCTCTGTGAAGAAGCTTCTCAAAACCCGAGGCCAGTGGTTTCAGTTTCCCTTCCCTGTGTCCACGACACACTTTTCATGCCCATTCATTTTCTGCCCCTCTGCTCTGTTGACACCCCACCTGAAGTACTGATTCCAGCTCGGGTCTCCAACACATGAAGGACATTGACCTGTTGGAGTGTAGCACGGCATGTCCCCAACCCTTAAGAGCTTATCTGTTGCTTGTTAGCTAGTGCAATAACTCAGGGCATCTCGCCTCTCACATAGGTTTGCTAATTAGTGAAATAACTCCATCAGGACAGCTTGCTTTGATTTAACGAGTTATTTCAGCACCATGGGATTACCATTCCCAGTTGACAATAAACATCTTGCTGTGGAAGCAGATGTGGGAAGATAAGTTGGAATTTCTGACTGACAGACACCCTACTTTACAAACTATAAAAGCTACACCATACTTTCACAAAGCAGACGTCTTCCACACATTCTCTGGAAATGTGTGGGGTCTTCTCCCCAAAGTTTGGGATGCCTGCTTTGTGGTTACTCTTTCAAGGGTTGAGTGAAAGGACTCTGTGTACACTATCGACAATTCAGTGGTAAGTTACATTGACTCCTAGTCTATACTATTTCTTTGCTAGCTATAATTAATATAGGTACCTTTATATCGTGCACTGTTTTATGTAATCTACTAGTAGCTCTTCTGTTTAATACTGCATAGTAAGTAACTATGTTTAAGGCCTTTTGTCTGTTAATCTCCTGTCTATTCAATAAATAACTCATTTTATAATAGACTTAATTGGCCATTCTTAAGAACTTCTGAGCCAGAGCAATTTAGGTGCAGGTCACCTAATTTGAGCTGCTGCCAAAAGTCTAAGCCTAAGGCAGGGCTCTCACTTGATCCGTAACATGCAGTGAGTCCAGAGGAGGCCACCAAGTTGATCAGAGGGATGGAGCACCTCTCGTATGAGGAAAAGCTGAGAAAATTCGGATTGTTCAGTCCGAAAATAGAAGGCTTTGGGGTGACTTAACTGTGGGTAGTGAGGCACTGGAACAGGTTGCCCAGGGAAGGTGTGGAGGTGTTCAAGGTTAGGTCCAATGGGGCTTTGAGCAACCTGGTCTAGTTGTGAAGGTGTCCCTGCCCATGGCAGAGGGGTTGGAACAAGATGATCTTCAAGGTCCCCTTCCAACCCAAACCATTCTGTGATTCTAGGATCCCAGAGCACAGCTGGAGGAACTCTACCACTGGGGCTCCCTCATAACTCTCACTAGGCACATTTCACTCACTTGTAACTTTGGTAAACCTCAACTATTTGGCCTGAGGTTTTCTATGGCACTATCTGCCAAAATCTTCAACAAAAACTAAAAGGAATCAAACCTCTAGACCAGTGAAAAGTATAATGTCCGTATCTTACCAGCAGCATACAGGAGATTTAGGAAAAGAACTCTGATAGAGTAATTTGTCTCTGTGGAGAAGCTAGTAGGAAGAACCACTTTGCTAACCATCTGTTTAAAATTTCTCATTACATATATTTTAAGATTTTCAGACACATATGCCAAAATCAAACTAATATCGTTCACTAAAAGGCAGTGCTGTAGCCATTCATTAGTGTAGGCAAAACCACATAATAACAACTAAACCCCATGATTCTTTGTTTTGAGCTCAATATCATAGGCTAAAATCACTTAGTTAAAATAATAAAAGGTCGTTCCACCCCTTCCTATTCTTTTTCCCTCAAATTAATTGCTAGGACCAATTTTGCTAAACAACACTGAAACCTATATCTCCTAAGTAGTAATGGCTCTAGTGTATTCAGCCAAGAACTCAAGGGAACAGTAATGTGGAAAGGAAAAATGCAGAATATTAATCATGGAGCCCAAATCACAGCTTCTCACCAGGACATCTTCTGGAGCCTGACAGTGCAGTTATCTTTCACTTAATTTCTCTGTGCTACTGGCAGAGGACACTGGAAGCTACAGTTGTGGGTCGCATTTGTTACAAATAATAGTGATTTCTTCTGCAGTTGACAGAATTCCAGAGAATGTCCAAAAATACTGTTTGGTATAGTTGGACCACTGAATCCATCTCAGTCTTTTCTTTATTTGTTCATTCATAGGGATTTTAAAATAGTACAGGTTTTGAAGGCAAGTAAAATAGCTGCTCATGCAGCTGAAAGAAAACTGCTATGGGAAGTTGATAGAGATTTTATTGTTACAAATTGCACTTGTAAGCCTCCTTAGTACATGGAACGTGAAAGTACTGAAAGTTTCCAGTGCAAATGAATCTTAGGTCAAGATATAACTTTCATTAAGCTGCCTTGCTAGAAAGCACCATTGGTAATTGTTTTCTCCCTTGTATTTATACTAGTGCTTATCATGGAATATAGAATCACAGAATGGTTTGGGTTGGAAAGAACCTCGAAGATCAGCTGATTCCAATCCCCCTGCCACAGGCAGGGACACCTTCCAGTAGACCAGGTTGCTCCAAGCCCCATCCAACTTGCCCTTGAACACTCCCACAGACTGGGTATCCACACCTCCTCTGGGCAACTTGTTCCAGGGAAGCAGTGGGTCCGCTCTATTTCATGAAGATTGTCTGGAGCAAAAGGTGCTGAGGGGAGGGATGGCCCAGACCAGAGAGCCACGAGCCACCAAGCACCAAGGCTCTACACAGCTGTGCCTCTGTGCCCATGCCAGTTGCCTCATAGACTTCTGCCCGGCTTTCACCACACACACCACATGCCACTACCGAAAACATTAAACGGTAATTCACAGTAAAAAATCATTTTATCATTTTATCATTAAACAGAGAGCATGTAAGCCTTTAGAACCCCCCACCCCAAAAGCACTCCGTCCTCTCCTCTGATTCCCTCTGGGCTAGCTGTGGTGCCAGAGAGCAGTAGCCATCTCGGAGCTGTCAACTGCTGCAGCTCAGCTAAACCCAGAAGCAAAATATCCTGGTGATTACGACTCTCCAGGCTCCTTCATAGCAACTTTGGATCTTACATGTTTCAGACTTTTCGTGGGCCACGAATAATGGAACATGTCAACTTGCAGAATGAGGAAATGAGGTGTGATCGGCTCACTTGATCTGAAAAGCTCTGCTGGTAGCAGATACCAAAGACCATTTGGACAGATAAATGGGCCTTTTGAAGGTACTGTAACACACAGAAATATATATGGGGCAATTACTTTTTCTCCTGTATAAAAGACCTATTTCAGATACTCCCAAACGTAACACTGCCTGCCTTCTTGTTCTCTTCTCCCTTATTTCCACTTGTACCATCTCCTAAGTTTTTAAGTTTATTGGCTTCTATGCACAAACAAACATAGACACACATTCAAACCAAAGATAGTGCACAGTAATGGGTAAAAAGGACAAAGATGCTATTTCTTACTTTTTTTGTTTTGCATAAAGTTAGCATTGATTCTAGCTTTTTGCAACACATGAAACATTACTGGTTTAAGTCAAGCATTCTCTTAAATATTGAATCAGAGCTTTTATTCTTACAGTAAAGACATATTTGTTTTTCCTTGCTTTTATATATTTAGTCTGAAGCTGCTATTCCTAGAAGAGTGTACTATAAAGCATGAAAAGATTTTATCTAAAATAATTGTTTTGTTTAAATTACAACTACCTTACTTGGTATTTTAGCTAATATTCAGATAACTTGCCCAATCATCAGTCACAGAGATTACACACTAGAAATGAGACCACATAAACATTTGAGAAATTATGCAGGTGGCATAACTTATAAAACACCTGTATCTCTATTTATTCCAACATCTCTTCAATGGACAGGACCATTAAAAACTATTACAAATTCCAAGGAGCTTTCAGAATTGAGAAATCTGGGTAATTTTACCTGGTGACTGAGGGACATACTATACTTCAAACAAGTATGAAGGCCAGATTTGGGGCTTCTTTTTTACCTCTTTCTAGATATAGGTAGGAAGCACAAAATATAATGTGCTCATAAAAAAAATTGAACTCAGACACTACAGAGTTACAATATTTTTCAGCCACTACTGTTCCTCTTTCATCTGGCTAAGGCTAGTTAGAAATGGTCCAAGAATTGCAACACACATGCCCAGATATAAGCTATCCACAAAGACCATCTTTTATAGTCTACTTGTGTTTCAAAGAAGCTGCAGTATGATTGACAAGCTGTTGAATTTTGTAAAATGTTCACAAAATAAAAAAAGTGCAAACCTTGAGGACAGGTATAATCTCACCTCATTAAAGTCCTTTTTGAGACCATTCCATGGTCAGCTACTCACTGCTCCACTGTGTTTAACTTAATATACATCTTTTCAAACACTTGAAAGATGGTGAAAAATAAAATCTTAATGTTTTCCCTTTTCTCTATTAGAAGTTAAGAAATTAACATAGCTTTAAGAACTGCCAAGAATACCCTTTGAAAGACAGGGCAGGTAAATAACCATGTGAAAACTAATGGAACATGTAAGTTTCATCTTTTCCGTCCTAGTTTTCTTACTGACTTGCTAATAAATATTTTCCTAATCTTCCTGAAACAAGAAGTAGAATTTCAAGGAATATACCAACAGATTTTTCCTCACTTTGGAAAATAAATACATGCACCTGGAATTGAACTGCAGCTCCAGGAGTCCCAGGCTTCCAAGAGTGCATGGATTATAGTGTCCTCTTGTTCAAATTCCCAGTGCCTATTGTTCTTTCTAGAAGTTTCACCTGATATGGGATGACCCTTCTGCAGCAGGACATGGCCTGTTGGGTGTTGGGTTTTCAGGTGGTTTTGGCTTTTGTAACAAACACCTGCTTTGTCACAGCACTGCGAAACAGCACATGCTCAGCATACCAGTCTGGGACTGTCTTGGATTTTGGCATAACAAAACTGTCAACCCTTACAGCTGGCCTATGGAACAATCACCCATTTCATCCTCCACCCAACCAGACCCTCAGCACTGGTGACTGTCATCTGGCCTCACATCCAAAAAGCTATGGAGCCAAAGAGAGACAAAAGCTAAATTAAAAATGTTTATCATAATGCTTAACTTGAAGAGAAATAATTTTTCTGGATATTTAGCCTTTGCCAGACTCTAAAATGTATTCGGGAATAATACTATAACATTGCCTGCTGACTGAATAGATATTTAACCTTTACAGTACTGCTGAAAGTGTCAAGAAAACTGAACTCTACACTGATACTCCCCAAACAGCTACTAAAACTGAAGAGCTGTGGGGTTTTTTAATGTTTAGCCACTTTGCATTTTAAAAACACCAACAAACAAACAAAAATAATCCCCAAACACCAACAAAACAAAGAAAGCTAGAGAGTAAATACAGTTCAATCCTGCCTTGCAAGGCCATAAACTCTTTTCCTCAAAGTTTCACTTTTCTCATATAAATTCCCTTCCAGTGAAAAGTGTAGCCAGCATCTTTAATGGTTTAGGTTCGCCTATCTTTTTAAAGGTGCAGGCTGGTACACAAATGCTTGTGAATCCTACCTCACTTTTCAGAGAAGACAAGCTCCAAGTTTCCAGCCCTTCAGTGGCACGCTGATGCAGTCAAGAGCTTAGCCTTTGAGCTACTGCAGGAGTAACCCTTCCCCCTTGACATTTGCCAGTGTACTCTGTAACAACACCATGGTAAACACACTGGAAGTTGAAACCTTGCATACAGCTCCAAATGGTAATATGAATGTGACCACTCCATTTAATACTACATATCCCTAAGAAAATTATTATTTTTAGCACAGAATTTCCTGCAGACTTTTTAATCTTTATGCTTTAGATATTAGTAATTGTGGGTTTTTTCAGAGAGCCCTTAGAGCTTAATTTAAATATACTAGTGCCAGTTTTGATCCTTCTAGTAGCTGCAATAGTTCTGAGGTCTAATTTCTAACACTTATGTCTGACATACACATGAACTGCTTTTAAACAATTCATATTTGTACGAAAAACAGTGAAGGAATTCTCCTGACTGGTCCCAGAGACCATCACAGCCAGGTGAGCACAACAGCAATAGGTGAGAGACAAGTCATAGGTCTGCACTAAAAGAAGCAGCATTTATACCTTGGCTCCAGGTGAAAACGTTGTATGTTGTCCAGTATTCACAATATGACAGATTACCAGGTCCATAATTATTTGGAAAAGGGACAAGAAAGCATACCTCAGAGAACCAAAAAAAGATCTTGTGATATGAAGACAGTTACGTTCTTCCATTTAAATGTATTTTTTAAAAAGACTGTCTAAAAGTCTTAGAAAACTGTGTGCCTCCCATGGCATGTTATTTTTCCACATACCAAACAACAGGAACTTTCTACCCATTTTTATTCACAAAATCTCTTCAGCCTGAAAATCTATCAAGGATCTGTACTGAACTGCACAGGGAGTGTACTCTTTGCCAGTATTTCCTGGTGGTAACTGATCCCACTCAAGCTCTTCATTGTTTCATCATGTCATCATAGCACAATTTTTTCCCACTGCTAAGGCAGTAAATACAGTTTCCATTGTACTATAGTAGAAATATTAGAACATATGCTCTGAAAGCTGAAGGGGTAAGAAAGATAGGAATGAGTCATTTGTGTCTGGACAGCCTTAGGTCTCACTCGCACAGCACAGCTGCAGTTGCCAAATTAAAAATCTTTATGTTTGCAAATCACAGAATCAACTAGGTTGGAAAAGACCTTTGTGATCATCAAGTCCAATCTATGACTGAACACCACCTTGTCAACCAGACCATGGCACTGAGTGCCACATCCAGGCTTCCTTAAACACCTCCAGGCACGGTGACTCCACCACCTCCCTGGGCAGCCCATTCCAGTGCCCAATCACCCCTTCTGTGAAGAAATTCTTCCTGAGGTCCAACCTGAACCTGCCCTGGTGCAGCTTAAGACTGTGTCCTCTTGTTCTATCGCTGGCTGCCTGGGAGAAGAGGCTAACACTCGGCTGGCTTTTCAGGGAGTTGTAGGGAGTGATAAGGTCACCCCTGAGTCTCCTTTTCTCTAGGCTAAACAACTGCAGCTCCCTGAGCTGCTCTTCATAGGACTTGTGTTCCAGACTCTTCACCAGCCTTGTTGCCCTTCTCAGGACATGCTCCAGCATCTCAACATCCTTCCTAAATTGAGGGGCCCAGAACTGGACACAGCACTCAAGGTATGGCCTAACCAGTGCCGAGTACAGGGAAAGAATCACTTCCCTGTGGTCCTGCTGGCCACACTATTACTGATACAGGCCAGGATGCCATTGGCCTTCTTGGCCACCTGAGTACACTGCTGGCTCATGTTCAGTCTGCTGTCAGTCAGTACCCCCTTTCTGCCTGGCTGTTGTCCAGCCACTCTGTCCCCAGCCTATAGCACTGCAGGAGGTTGTTGTGGCCAAAGTGCAGGACCCGGCAATTGGTCTTGTTAAACCTCATGTTGTTGGACTCGGCACATGTATCCAACCTGTCCAGCGCCCTCTACCTGTCCAGGTCCCTCTGCAAATGTAACTGAAGAACTCATACGGGATAAAACTAAGTCTTGTAGACTTATTTTGTGTCTTTATTGATAATTTATATTATGACTACTAAAACCTCAGATCTATGTGCTTTTCAAAATGGGAAGAATGAAACACTTTTAAAAGAATTACTGCCTCTTTCAATAATTTCAGAACAACAATCTGAGGAGAAAAAGAAAGAGAAAACAAAAATCGCATTTCTTGATCATACCGGGTTAGTCGTAACTACATTAGAGTCTGCATAAAATGAGAACATGCCCTTTGCTCAGTACCTGCAGATGGTGTGCATGCATCAGCAAACACTTGGAATTATCCAGCATTTACTACACAAGTTGGGACAATGCTGATCAAAAACTTCTGGAGTCATATAAGAAAGTCTAGACACCATAGAGTAAATTGCTTCATCTAAAATTATTTTGTCTACAGCATGTATTTTAATGTTTGTTGAAAGCCAAGCGTATTTTTGCTGTATTGTGAGTTATGTATATGGCAGCCTAACTCATGTCATTAAGCTCTCATTAGGTATTACTGCAGGATAAATTCAAATGACCAAACTTTTAAAGTAAAAAACTGCTTTTAACTTCACCCTCCTAAAATTATCATCTCTCAGGACCTAGCAGAGAAACTGAAAACACCATTGATGCTGTTAACATCCTGATTCAAACTTTTGCAGAGCTGGATATATATCCAATATCATCACATTTTAAAGAACTATCATGATCTGAAACCCTTAAACTGCTGTTAAAACTGCAACCTAACCTAAGGTTAAAAATAATAAGTACCACTACATACTAGCTCTGCAGAATCTTCTCTTTCACCCAACAGGAAAATATCATTGTGATGTTATCTAATTTCCACTCCATCCCCCCAACCCCGATCCCCATCCTATTGTTGGTATGCCAGCATGTTGGAAAATGAGCCTCAGCAAACACAATGACTGGATACTGGCTTACTTAGTGTCTCTCACAAGCATCCTCTACTACACCCAGCATCTGACTTACAAACATGGTAAATCATTCCCATGACATCTGCTGGGTAGAACTCAAGCAAACAGAAAGAAAAAAGAGAGTGTCTTTGAGACACCACAGCTGTAAAAGTAGAATATGGCTCTTTTGCTGTGCTTTTGGGAGCATCTTGTAAGCTGGGCTGAAATGAGCCCTGATATACACAAATAGCAGATTTTGATTTTGCACATTGCATGGATAGGATCTGGCAATGTTTTAAAAGGGAAATCTTGACATACTACCGTAGAGCTATTTATAGTCACTTCATCATGCACTGAAAATCTGACCTACTCTTCTTTTTGGGTTTGACAGAATGTCTGGTATCTATGTTTTTTGAATCAGAAACTATGATGGAAAAACATTTTTTAAAAAAGAAGCACTAAAAGCAAATAACCACTTGCCAAAAAAAAAAAAAATAGCCACGGCTGTGATAATGTCAGCAGTGAAGTTTAACATTTAACTACAGCAGTCTGGTGAGCCTGCGTTTCTCTTCGTTGAATCAGCACACAGGGCTGGCATTCTGTATCACTGTCTGTAACACTATACTGCAAGGATATGATTAGCTACTTAAGGGCATGTAATTTGCAGTGTGCCTTTGCACCGACCACAAGAAAGTGTGTTCTAAACTTACCACAATACACAATGAGAAACAGATCTTAAAGAGCCAGCAAGCAAACTCACAGGCTGCAGCCTTTTTTTGCAACTGAAACCTGGGAAAAACTGCAAGAAGGTGTCAATCATAATGAGCCAGGGCTTGTCTGAGAAGGAGGAAGAACTGAACGACACCAGTAAAAAAAGCCAGTTAATTGGTGTAACATTTATATACATAATTTCTTCAGACCTACCATGTGAAACAGAATTTGAAAAAGCATTGCCCAAAGAATGAAACTGGTGTATATTTTTACCTGGATGGCTCCAATGGAGAAGAGCAGTGGCAGAGGAGAGAACTGGCTTCCAAAACATGCACTGTATTTAGATGCCATGAGTAAGCACAGTTCAAATGCATGCATGTGAAGGCAAATCACAGCCAGTTAAGACTTCATAACAGGTGAAAAAAGTAGCATTACATCTGAAATACTGAAATCTCAGTAATTAAAACCTTTGTCAATGAACAAAACCAGAGATCTAGATTATTTTGTCTTGGTATGAATTAAAGCAATGTTCAATTTACATTGATCCCTTCGAAGGCTACAAAACATCCTGCTAGCTTTCACAGCATATTCATTTTTACAAATAAAAGTTCTTACTACTTGAAAAATCAAGTCTAGTTTCCCTGAATGAGGTTTGTATCTTCATCATATTCACTCTGGAAGCATGTGAAATCCTTCAAAATATTAAACACAACAGGGTTTTTTTTGGCCAAAATTAAAGTAGATATAAACTTTTATATTACCAGGGGAAAATAGTTCCATTCTGAACTATGAAGAGGCTATCATAGCATCCACTGAAATGAATGGAAATATTACTTATCATTTAAGTTTTAAACCAGTAATGTCCTATTTTAACATATACTTTCTTAACACTGAATACAGATGCACAGCTTTCTGCAACAGCAGATCTCACAGGAACACTGTCAAGAGCAATCGCAGGCATCTTGCAAACTTTCACACTTTCATGCTCAGTCTGAAAGGCTGTCAAAGTAAGGATGACGTGCATCATGCCAAACCTAGTGGGTTTATAATTATTCACTTAAAAGGGTAAGTGATTTGTACAGGGCAAATGTTACAAAGGTAGTTGTACAAAATACTTCGAGATCAAAAGACAGTCTACCACTAAAATATGCATGGGAAGCAAAGCAAACACAACCTGAACTTCAGCACTACACACTGCTATGCTACACGGTTACTTTTTAACAAGAAGGCCACGAAAAGGGAAAAAAAAAATTTCAGTTGTAACTCCCTTGCAATTCCAAATAATCTATCTTTTTAGAAAAATTTAGAAAAATTTAAATAGCTTAAACAGCACTCACACACTTACATAGTCACAGACCACTGCTGGTCCACAGCTCATTTGTGAGACCTACTAACACTTTCTGGAAAGAAGAGGCTTTTAGGAAAGTAAATGTAGCCCCAATCAGTTGTATTTCTCTCGGGTATAGAAGGCAGAAGAGGGAAAAGATAACCACTGGTCCCTGTCATGCATGCACAGCCTGGCACTGGGCACCAAGGGTCATTGCCACTCCTTCAGCTGGGTAGACCTGGTCCTCACACAGGCACCTCTAGCCAGGACTGTCAGCGTCAAACCCCTTGCATTTGACACAAGCATGGCAGACATGGATTTAATTCCTACCTGGTAAAAATAAATCTGCTCGCATTACAGCTCTGGCTTCTTCAGAGAAGCATCGTTTTTTCAACCACTCAGCTTCATATTCACTTGTGTGTTCATCAGGCCATGTAATAGAGATCTTTCAACACAAAGGAAAAGGTGAGTTTAGAAAAAAAATAATTTAAAAAACATCACCTAGAACAACAAAAACCCTTAGAAACAGCAGAAATTGTAATACTTAGATCAATAATATCAGAGTTAAGCTTTCCCTGAAGCATGATAGCAAACAAGTAATGAAAACCCAATCCGAACACCATTCAGATTCTGACACTTTTTATAAATGTTCATTTTCATTTCAACCTATGACCTAATTTGCTGGTTTGTGTGGACTGTTTCCACTGTGGGAGCTGCACTTAATCAAAGAAGGGAATTGTAAAAACTGGCACATATCACTGGGGAGAGCACTTCACCCCAACTCAGAAGAGTGAAAATATCTTGCAAAACACTGACAGCTGGTGAGAAAAGAAAAAGAACAAGACAGGCAAGGATCTTGTGCTAGGAGAGAAATCCGCCTCCCACTTTTGAAGTCTTCCCTCTATCAAATAAATTTCAAATAAATTTTTAAAAAGCAGCTACCCCTGCTGAATTGAAAAAAGCAATTCCTGAAAAAAACATGGAAAGAAAGCATATGGCTTTGCTTGTCATGAACTGAAAGAGCTCAGTCCAGCACAGACCCTCAGCTGAATTTTTAAGGCAGATGAGTAGGCATCAATTCCCAATTCACATGATTCTGCTCATTCACATGATGATAAAACACTAGTATCATTTTAGTATTAGTGCTGTGCTTTCATCAGTTTCTAAATATAAGTGGAAGCAGACAATTCCTAATTTGCCTAATCAAATAATGGATTTCTATTGCATTAATTTTGTCTACAGTCAACTTGGGAGACCAGAATTCCTCACCAGAGACCCTTACCCTGTGGCGGAGACACTTGCACATGTGTCAGCTTCCACAAAATACCCCTGCAGCAAGGCTGCCCCAGCTGCCCCAGAGCTGACTGCTGCATATTTAATATGTTTAAAACATCTTTAAGTGTAAAATGAAGGAAATTAATTTGCCAAAGGAGCCATGTACTGCTTTTAATAAAACATAAAAAATCTAAATAATATATTAGGTTTTTATATATCAGGAAAGAATGAAATTCATAAGGAGGGCAGCTCCTATCCTCTGTTGCTTGATAACCTTCAGTTTTCAGGAAGAAATGTTAATGTAGATAAGTAGACAGGGATACAGACATTAGGCCAATTCTGATTATTGGATTCAATTTTGGTTTGAGTGTTCACTCTGAGATGAAGCTTATTTTACATTGAAATTTTGCTAACAAGCTGATATTTTTGTTATGGATTAGGGTCATCATTGTTTTGCCATTTGTTTTTCAGATTTTCAAGCCAAAGAATAAAGAGAGGAAAAAGTGTAAGCATAATTAAATGTGCAAGAAATGTCTGTATTTTCAACAACTAGTGATGAAGAAGCATATGGTAGAATTTTAAAAAGCATTATTATATTATAAAAGCTGAAGCCTGGGTTTATGCAGTCTCTGCATAACATCTATAAAGTGAAGTTTCATATGAAGGTGGAAAGATCTGAGTTCTCCAAATTGCAACTTTTCCTAAAAGCTTTGCATATACCTGGTAAGGTTTGCAAATAAGCAAACTGTGATTAGAATATAACTTGAAATTGTCTCGAATTTAGATTAATAAGCATTGTTAGACAAGTTTCCCGAGAAGGTGAATGATGGTTTGCTTCAAATACCTTTTTTCTATCTGCCAGAGCAACCTGCTTCACCACGATGTTCACATCCAGATCCTCGAAGAGCAGCCTGCGCGCTCCAGCGGAGGGCAGGAAGCAGAGGGGACACTGGCAGTTGTCCCTCAGCCAAACGCAGGGGTAACTGCTCTCACTTCCGTCCTCCCACTTCACGCAGACGAAATGGCCCTCGTCCAAAGCTTCCACCTTCTGTATCCCCGGGCTCATGCTGAGCTGCTGGGCGGCGTGGAGCCCTGGCACAGCACGCCGACTACAAGGTTGAGTGCTCCCAGTGAGCGGAATCCCGCCCTCCTGCACCGGCAGCAGCCAACACACCCGATCTCCAGGGACTCCCGTCCTCAGCAGCGCGTTAGCCACCGCCCTCCACCTTTTGGGTTCTATATTGAAAACATCAGAGGGAGAACGCCGTCATGAAGTTCCTAAAACGCCACGAAGAGCAGCTTATTAATGAAGAAGTCCGTACAGCAAAAGAACAGTTTTACAATGATCCCCCCTCCCTTCCAACTACCTAGACTTCAAGAATATTCATTGTATGTTGCTTACAGAGGGTGTACTCAGATGCATCTATTCAAAAATCCCTTCAATTTGATCCATCGTCTTGGCCGTCTTTTGTTTCTACTCCCTCTGACCAGAAATTATGCCACACCCCTAAAACCTCTCCTTCTCTCCCCTTGGTTGGAGTGGGAGCGTGTGCAAACCTGGCGTCAGCACATGACTCTGCGAGCTATGACTTCCCGTACCCTGAACCCAGCCAGAGCGGATTTTCAGGACAGCTGCTAGATATGGCTTTCTAGTGGATACGTTCTTCTCCCTCAGCCTTGTTTACTTCTCCCCAGACCTGAGGTAACTGGACAATAGTGTCACCGTTCTTATCTCATGTTCCCTTAAGCAGCTTAACTCACAGTCCAAAGTTCCAGTCAGGAGGCGTATTCAGGAAGCGGTGGGCTTTGGTGGTCACAGTTTCTTTATACAATTTTGCCACAAAGGGCAAGAAGTCCTTTATAACAATGTTTAAGCCCTTCACCATAACGTTTCAGTCTCTCACAAAAAGACACCTCGAAACGAATTCCACAAACCAAAAGCAAGAGCTACTACCAACCATGTTCAAAACCTAAAGCTTGAAAGTACATACACCATAATCCCTGCTGTGCATACTGTGGAATAGAAAACACAGAATCCACCTCTCTGCAAGGAAAAGCTTTGTAAACATGACTTTAGCAACAGCAACAGAGTTCTGTGAGAGTTCCTTTCTCCTTTCACAGCCAGACCACTTTCTATAGATATACTCTTTTATTTAAAGCCAGCTGCATACTGTACTGCAGAAAAATGGTGTATCCAGATCCTAAAATTAGAAAAGTTCTGGTCTAATGTTTTTCTTATTCAGAAAAATTCAGGGGAGGCTCTCTAAATCAATAAGTCATTACATATGTATTTTAACAGACTTTATCAAATTCAAATATTGCCTATTTATTAAGTATATTTTCTTTTTGTTCTTAAGCTCTTTTGCTTAAGGGCAAAATATTGATGCTACCAGGACCAAAGTCTTGCCAGCTGTCTTTGTGCACAAAAAATGTCCTGGGCTTCATTATTTTGACTCACAAAGGCCTACTGGAGTTATCAGATGGTTTTTCAATATTTTTCCTTTGCTACAGTTTAGAACTAGGCTACACAGGACCCTTGGGTCTCCATTTGTTTTTATTTCATTTGATTGAGTATAGCAAAGCAGAATATTGTTTTTTTTCTTTCTTGTGTTTGTGGATAGTAGTCCCATTGGAACCCAGTAATTACTAACTCTCACCTGCAATGCAGTACAGCTAGTTTTGTGCATATAGACTTAAACATCTTTTATCCAAAACTGGGTTTATATCCAGATTGAATATATTTTCTTTCATACAAATGTGTACATAAATATACATATGTCAATACATATATATGTGCGTATTTCTACCATACTGCAATTTTCGTTTGAACTGTAAAAATATTTATACTGAAAGACTGACTGCAGTGTCCTTCTGAGATTTCTTGGACAAAGTTTTATTATGTATGACTGCAAAGTTGTGTTATGCTTTAGGGTTTAAAAAAACCCAACAAACCATTTCAACATGTCATAAACTTTTGCTACATCTCTACTCATTTCAGGATAGTTCTCTGTTCGAGGTTAGCAGTTTACCTGGTCCTGACACCTGGACAATGCTGAATTGTCCAGCACAAATCATGGTACTCACATCCACATGAATTTAAGCACTTGAGCAACAGAAGTGGTCGAATGAAATTATTCCAGCTATCTTTCAATGTATAAGGAATTCTAGAACAAAGCACTCTTCCCAGAACCAAACACACAGTTCCTTTGGGGATAGGGATGCTTTTCTCCATGTACTAAATACAGTAGGTACTCCTGTAGGTATCTGCTTAAGACAAGACCACGAGAACCAGAATTTACTTTAGAAGTTTAAGGTCACCAGGAAGCTCCTCCAGCTTACTAAATGGAGGAAGCAGGAGAAATCCAAAGGTCTGGATATACATATTAAACCCACCTAAGTATTTCATTTCAAAGTTTCTCCATAATGTATTTCATGCATTCACTACATTCATCTATCCAGTAGTCCATATACTGGTTTTGTACACAAAATTCTCATCCTATGTAAGTGGATTGCCAAATAATTTTAGTATTATTCACATGCTTAGTGTTTAACCTACGCAAAAGCTCTTCTTTAACTTAGCATGGCGGTTATAACTACCTGGATTTTGTATATGGACATTCTATAAATATTTTTCTTCAGAATGTCAAAACAAGGGGCGGGAAAAAACATTAAGCCTTTACTTTCTGAATGTCTAAAAGGGAAGAGTCATCACTAAATTTGAAGCCCTATGTGAAGCTTGCCAGATTTAAAGGGCTTCTAGAAATCTCCTATTTTACCATTCAATTAAGAAATCTAAACTTGCTTCTAAGAGACTCCAAATACACTAGAGGTAATAGAAAAACACGTTTCTTATGGCTAGAAACTGAGGTGAGTTTATTGTCTTTCTATCACAGATGTCACTTAGCTGGTATTTTTTCATCTGTTAATAGGTAACTTAGTAACACAAAATGCATGTCAAGCTGTGAAGAGCCAATTTAATTTTGATTTGTCTCAACACTGATTGTCAGAGGCATGTGGAGGAGGGGTTGCACATGTCCCACTTGCAGGAGGCAACTAAGAGAAGATGGGACAAAGCCTTGTCTCTGGGGGGACTTTGCGTGGCAACCATTTCATGTCTTACATGGGACAGGCAGTCAGCAGGGGAACACCAAGGTCACTCTACCCTCCAGAGAGGTTCTCCAATCAGATGGCAAAAGATGTCCACCAATGGACTGCACTGGAATGTTAGACTGAGCCAATGGTCTCCTATAAGCAGGTGGACTTTGGGAGGGACCAGGGGCCATAAAAGTAACTGCGTCACAAGCTCTGGGGCTTTTTGGCTTTGGCTTTTTCAGTCTTGTCTTTCTGGGGCTTTTTTGAGTTGAGGCTTTTTGAGTTGGGGCTTTTTGAGTCTGGGGGCCTTTTGAGTCTTGTGGTTTTGCTTTGGCTCCAGCCTACTGAGCTCTGCTTCTTGCCCTGGCCCTAGCGTGTTTTTTGTCTCTTTTGCCCTGGCTCCAGCCTGCCTTTTGGCTCTTCTGCCCTCGCTGGCCCTTGTTTGTCCTCACATACTCACCTTCCCTCTCACTGGGCACTTGGCAGGACACTGGCTGACCTCCAAGCCTTGTGTGTAGCCTGTGTCCTGCCCTACCTCTTCATCCATCCCAGCCACCGCCTGTTTTGCCTCCCTGTGTCCCTGACCAACGCCCTGCCTGCTTCATCCCTGCATTCCTGCCCGAGCCAGCTGCATCCAAACCTGCCCGCCTCCGAGCCAGTCCGTTGCCATGATCTCAGCTGCAATCCTGTCCAGGGTCCCGCACCTCCTGTCCGATCCCCACTCACCTCCTGTCCAGCTGCCCATCGCCACAGGAGCTGTGCCTGTGGAGCCGCGCCTCTCCTAGACCCACGCAGGCTCCCCAGTAGGCAGTGTGCACACACCCTCTGCCACTTGGACGTCGTCGACAGCACTCCCCGATCCTCTAGTGGTAACGCTGGCTTTTTCTCTCTGTCTCCCCTCTCTCTCTCTCCACCCATCCTTTTCCATTTTTCTTCCTCCTTTTCTGTCTTTCTAGTCCTCTTTAGTAGGGCAACTTTTTTTTTGTTAGCAATAAACGGTTCTCAGATACAATGTTGTCTAGTTTGACTTAATGTCATCCTAGACCATCTGTTTTAAAAGAACTCCTCACAGTTCCCCACAGTGGAATGCAACACAAGCAGAATCTCTTCTAAATCCGTGAAAGCAGGTTTTGTAGATGCTTTGGAACAAAAGGTTAACCTAAAAGAAACAGACACAACCAATCATCACAGGCACAGTTTCCAGATTAAAAAAGAAAGTGTAATAAAACTTCTGAGAGCCACTGAGGTGATATACATGTAACTTAAGTTATGATGAGAAAGGCTGTAAGCCAATGGAAATTTTCACCTTTGCTTGGATGTGAGAGGCTTTTACAGCTGTGTTCAACTCACCTAACTTCAGACAGGTAACATCATGACTTACACCCAAATATCAGATAGACCAGCCCCAACACTCCTAAATAACAGGCATATTTGGATCACAATTCAGCCAACCTTTTCAGAAACCTACTTTAGGAGGAGACAAATCAAACTCTTTTTCCTCTCCACTGAGTACAAAAAGAGCCTCAGTGACTAGCTCCAACATGGATGTTACACCACATTACTTATACTTCAGCAAGACTACTTTTCACAGCATTAATTTTATGACTCACTGATGCTTTTATTTACTGACATCCTTCGGTATCCTTTGCAAGTACAATTCACTAAACACTAAACTGCTGGGAGAATCACAAATGGTGCTAGCCCTAGACTTTACTGCGACACAGAAAAAGCCTGCACTGCTGTCAGTGATGCCCCTGTTCCACAAGGCTGTAGTTTTTGGTGTCATCAGACAAACCTATTGTTAGTCATAAAGTACTCTCTTGAAAGTTTTCAAGAGCCATTTTCAGTTCTAAGAGCCAGAATCTGAAAGAGCCATTGCATCCTACAGAGAGAGGGGAGGATCCCCTTCACAGGCTGCAACAGGAACATTCGATATCTTCAGGACAGGAAATTATTCCACTGGACACTTTGCAATATTAATAAAAATCATTATATGTGGCTTTTAAAATATGTGAATCTACTTGCTTCACTGCCGCAAACGTATTCTGCTCTTTCATTTATGTCTACTTATTGAAGTCAATGAACTTGTAAAGGCATATCACTACTGTTAATTAGAAAAGAATTGGGCACTCAAGCTTTGGTATTCTTCAGTTTGCTAGTTATGCAAGTGGAAGTGTGAAAATTATTATAGCAAAAAGATTTCCCTTGTGGTAAAGTTAAGCATTTACTATTTAAATGCACTGTAGTGTTTGCATTAGACTTCTGTTTCTGTCTTCACTGTAAAGCAATTCTTTGGGTTACTCACCTGCCAAGAGAAATTCCACAACAATAAAAAGGCTGTTTGTTATTTCCCTTGAGTTATTAATATCATAGTGTCACTGTTAAAATGAAAACTCAGTTCTGAGTGACTAAAAAGATTTGCTACAAAATGCCTTCTAGATGTTTTTCTACTTAGATACACAAATTGAATAGATCTGCAAGTCTAGTTTTTGTCCCATACACACAGCACCAAAGAAGAAGCTTCTCCTTTCAGGAGGACTTTTTCTGATTTGCATGAGTGGAGTGGTAAGAGTATTCTGGGTTAAGTTCTGCACAGAGGCCACCCAGCATGTCTTCACTGGTCTACCTCAACAACGCATTTCACAACAACCAAATTTGTTACTACTTGTACTGCAGTGCTCAAGCTTCCTAGGTGGGACCTGTGTGCCAGGTGATTGTCAGGCATATAGTTCTCTCTTTCTCAGCTGTACCATGCAAGACACAACATCTAGTCTCTCTGACTGTCCCTGGCCTAATGGCAGTGAGGACACAAAAGAATCAGATATAGAAGCCCTAACTCCATCAGTATCGCATTAGTGGAAAACAGGAAATCAGATGTTTGGTATTGGGAACGGGACCTATTGGGTGTGCAGAGACAATGCCTATAAATGGCTTCTTAAAGGATGGTTTGGTTCCTGTTTCCAAGCAATATTAATGCCTCCCCTTAGGGTACTTTGGCAAAATCCACAGTAAGAATTCGGGCCAAGTGAACATTATCCATCTAGGGAATGCGGGATGATCCACAATATACCCCTTTGATTTCAGAAAGCAAAAGATTACGGTTCACGCTATGCCTCATTTGCATTACCTTGTCCTGTGAGTTTATATAAACAAGCTACATAGATTATTAGAAGTGGCAAATGATACTATTTAAGTATTAAATAACACATTTTATGAGCTCCAACAAACACAAATGGCAGCTCTACAGAACCGCATGGCCTTGGATTATCTGCTTGCTAGCCAAGGAGGAACATGTGTTATTATAAGACAGGAGTGTTGCACTTACATCAATGATGGCTTTGAAGTCCTACAGTCAGGGATCACCTCAATAGAAAGAGCAGTAGAAGAGTGGCACAAAGACGAAAATTCTTCTTGGTGGGATTGAAAGGAATGAGGGATTTGTCTTTACAAACAAACTGTGGGTCTGTTAGTAGATAAAACTAGCACTAAGAGATAAAAGAAACCATGGGAAGGATTCCACTGATTGATAAATGGAATGAGAGAGATTTTTCTTTACAAACAAACTGTAGGTCTGCTGATAAATAAAATTGTATTCTGAGAGATGAAAGAAACAATGGGAAGAACCATAAATTCCATAGGCATTCCACTGATTGACACAAGGAAAAGAAAAAGTGGGGGTATACATTAGAAGCGGGTCTTAGGTATTAGGCATTTCGGGAAATCTGTACCTCTCAAGTACCTCGGCCAATGGTGAAAGAGAGCAGGAAATGCAGCCAGGAAATTAAGATAAAAAGGAGGCTGTGTCCTCTAAAAATTTGAGAGACCCCAGGAGAAATGCCTCATGGCCTCTCCCTTTATTCGAATAAAGTAACAGGACTCCTCTGTCTCCTTTTTGGACATAAACCTCTAGTGTTGGTGGATTAATTTTCCTGACAGGATTACTTCATGCCTACCAAATTGGAGACTGCTACAAAATGCATTCGTGGCAACCATTATAATCATTGTAGTGTGTGTACTTGCTTGTATTATGATTCAATGTTATAGTTGTTGTAACACTTTGTGCTGGAAAATGAAGCATTGAGACTTGCCTAAAAGAGACATAGTCTCAAGAAAAGGGGGGACTTGACAGCTTGACAGACAATAGAAATTTTCAGTTCCTCTTGAAGTTGCTAAATAGAGCTTAAAGACTAACTAGCAAAATAGGTACAAGAACGTAAAAGTAGACACAAAGGATGTTAAACATAGCTGGAACCAGTAGATAAGCAGATAATGAGGAACACAGTGGCTTTTGCAGCAAAGCCATGTAACAAGAAGCAACAGCGCATGCCCTAAGAGAAGTTCAAGGTGAGGTCATCTGCAACACTGGGGGCACTCAGTGAGTATGACCACCAGACACTCCTTTAGACGACCCTGTAGGACCACAAAAGGACTCCCAGTAAGAGGCAGATGCATGCAAATTAGTTCTAGGAANGTACAAGAACGTAAAAGTAGACACAAAGGATGTTAAACATAGCTGGAACCAGTAGATAAGCAGATAATGAGGAACACAGTGGCTTTTGCAGCAAAGCCATGTAACAAGAAGCAACAGCGCATGCCCTAAGAGAAGTTCAAGGTGAGGTCATCTGCAACACTGGGGGCACTCAGTGAGTATGACCACCAGACACTCCTTTAGACGACCCTGTAGGACCACAAAAGGACTCCCAGTAAGAGGCAGATGCATGCAAATTAGTTCTAGGAAAAGTGTTGTGTATTAGCTAGGAAGTACATTATAATGAATATGTACACTCATGATGGAATAAATATCTTGTTGTCAATTTTCATTACATACCTGATATGGTGAGATATCCTCTGAGTGTGTTCGGCACACTGAGAATAAAGAATGCCTGCTTTCTAATGCTTCAAATTGTGTTAGAAGGTTTGTTTTCTAGCTGAAATCACCCCTGGTATCACCCTTCCCTAAATACGGCACGAGTAGTGTCTTTGGTTGCAAGGTTAGATTACGTCACCTTGTATGACCTTCCAGCGTGCCAGCGTCTGCAGGAAAACACCTTCCTGATGCTGTTACGTCACAAGCAAAGCAGCAAATAGGTACCGTAAAGGCAGAAAGCCCTGTGCACCCACATTCCTTCATGGCTGCACAAGCACTGTGCGTGAAGACTCAGTGGAGACACTTGCCTGAAGGGTGCCTGCTCAGGAGCCAGGCCGCAGCCTGCCTGCGGTCCCGCTCCAGCCTTCCATCTCCTTACTGAGCGTAATGAGAGTACAGGACGAAGGAAATAATTTGCGCAGGAGCGGCTGCAGACAGTCTTGCTTCCAGCGGAGCATGCGCGACCCCCTCCCTCACGGCTGGGACCAGGCGAGACGTCCCGGCTGATATTCCAGCTCTGATCCGCAGCAACGCGCTCCAGGCCTCGGGCCGGCTCCGCTCACCCGGGCGCCCGGCTGCGCTCGCGGCGGGGCGGGGCGGGGCGCGGGCCGGCTGAGCTGGGCCGCCCCAGGCCTGGGCAAGGCTGGTCGCTGGGGCTCATACGCGTGTGGTGCTTCCCTGGAAATTTGGCCCCTCTTTGAGTTAAGGGGGATCTAAGGAACATAGCGGAGAGCACGGCTTTGCTATCCTTGTTATCACCACACTGACTTTGCAGTTACAGATGGATTTTAGACGGCATTAGGCCTGGATTTGGGCATGAAGGGTGGAAAATTTCTCATTTTCCGTGGCTACTTCTCCTCTGTGTGTAACAAACCTTTCCTTACCGCTTCAAGCTCCCAGGACAGAGAGTGAGTGGTGGTGGTGGTGGTGATGTGTGGAAAGAAAAAAAGAACTGGGGTTTTAAATACCAGAGATAACCTACAGTAAACATTGCCAAATAGAGATGGCCTTTTATGAACAAGATTGAATAGGAGTATGGTCAAACAGAGCCTGTGCTGTGGCACAAAACATCCCTGCTTCTTAAGGTGGAGCCACTTTTTTCTGCACTCTCCAAGTTAATGGAGCAGATTTGTATTAGACCAGCAGGACCAGGGCAGTGATCATCCCCCCAGACTTTGCACTGGTGAGGCCACACCTCAAATCCTGTGTTCAGTTTGGGGTCCCTCCCAGTAAGAAAGACATTGAGGTGCTCAAGCATGTCCAGAGAAGGGAATGGAGCTAGTGAAGAGTCTGGAGCACAAGTCTGATGACAAACAGGTGAGGGAGCTGGGGGGCTCAGCCTGGAGAAAAGGAGACTTGGGAGGGTCTGTATCACTCTCTACAACCACCTGAAAGGAGATTGCAGTCAGCTGGAGGTCAGTCTCATCTCCCAGGTAATAAGCAATAGCACAAGAGAAAATGGCCTCAAATTGTGCCAGGGGAGGTTTAGATTGGATATTACGAAAATTTTTTTTCACCAAAAGTGTAGTCAAGCATTGGAACAGGCTGCTCAAAGAAGTAGTGGAATCACCAGCCCTGGAGATCTTCAAAAGCCATATGTAGATCTCGCTTAGGGACACGGCTTAGGGACACAGTTTAGGGGTGGACTGGGCAGTGCTGGGTTAACAGTTGACTCAATTATGGTAGAGGTCTTTTCCAATCTAAATGATTCTATGACAAACAAGTCTTCTGAGCATTACGCTTCAGGCAAGTGAGCTTCTTGGGAATAAATTTTAAAATGATGTTAATATACCCTCATTGTTTCGTGCCTGATATCTTCTGCCTGGCAAATATATTAATGCTGCATTTCTTTGATCAGTGTGTTTCTTGCTTTTGAAGGGAGGGAGGTTCTAACAGAGAGAAATACGACTTGTGTAGCTGAGGGCAATGGCAGAACAGTGCACCTACCAGTTTTCAGCTGGAGTGGCGCATGCTGGTCTTCGAGTTTTTAGCTTTTATTGCACTGCAATTCCCCACCTTCTCCAGTATGCATGAACTGGTGGCTTGACTGCCATGAAAGAAGAGGAAAATGGAAAAGGAAAACCTTTATTTGTCTCCAGATGGAAGGCTTTTCCCAGCTGTGCAAGAGGCACCTGCTCCATGAGACTCAGTGGCTGTATTGCGGTCTGCAAAGCATCCAGAAAAGTCCTGGTGCTTCAGTGTAACCAATAAAGGGAAAACTTTAACATAAATTTTGCCTAATCAGCATTTTCCAAAGGCAGTAAAGCATTCACAGAGATGGAAAGTTGGCTAGTTGGATGGGAACAAGTACATGCAAAAGTGAAAATATTCAATGACTCTTTAGAAACATTTTGGCAGTTAAAAAGACTGAATCTGCAACTAATAGGAAATGACGTATTTGTGTTGGTAATTATAATTTAACATCTTCAATAAAAAACAACCCTTACATGCCAAGGCAGTGCTAGTAACGTATGGAGTTGGATACATTACTTTCTTTTAAGGGAAAGAGTGGTAGGAATTAATTGCTTCCAAATTAGGTCCCAAATCCATTTTTTCAGCCTTCTTTCACATTCTTGCCTTGTTTCTTTTTCTGTTTTCTCTGTGGAATACATTTTTGGTTGTCATGACTGTCTTCTGCGTTTTTTTATTAATTTTTCATAGGAACTAATATATACCTCGCGCCTCCCCATTTAAATACATTCTTTGAAACCAGGAGCTTGAAAATTCTAAATTATTTTCAAGGTTTGATAGACTGGGTGTCTGGCAGATAATTAGGTTCCTTTCATAAATACTGTTTACAAATGGCTTTATTTATTTATTCCAGAGGTTCTGTAACTGTTTATTGTCTTGATCTAAAGATAATAAAGAGAATTATTTACCTGCAGATATTTTATATGAAGTACATACCTTATTCCTTGTCTCAATCACTAGTCTGCAAGTAGTAACTTCTAGAAAAGAGCAGAATGAGCATTTTGCCTATGCTGAATGTAGATTATTGTTTGAGAATCCACATTTCACCTTCCTGACTCTTATGCTGTTTACTTTGCAAAATAGTGCCTTAACTAGGTTTCTAAATTATTTTTGCTTCTTTGTTTTCTTTTAGAAAAAGTACACATTAAATGCATACCGTGTGAAAGAAAATGTTTTATATTGTATGCATGTATAATTTGCTTTATTTTTATTAAATAGAGAAAAAAGGAATCAATTTGTTTCAAGTGTCTAAATAATACAATTATAGTCTTTTAATGAGTGAAATCTGTTATTAACATAAGCTATGTATATATATATATATACATATATATACGTATTAATATAAGCTACGTATATAAGCATACATATAAATCCCGGTCTAGCTGGAAAAAAAAAAAAAACAAAAGTAATTTAGTTTAGACCTTAGGAAGAAAAGTTGTACATATACCAAGAATAGAGATTTCTTTTTCTCCAGTCAAAAGGGGAACATATTGAAGTATTATAAGCATAAGGGTGTAAGAAGTCTCATTCGGTAATAGGAGCACTCCAAGGTGTTTGCAAGGCTGGGTCTCTATTTTTACAAAGAATGCTATTTAATATACAAGTGGAAGTAAAACCAAACTGCCTTTAAGATGACATAACAGCAAAATCTAAATCATTAATGCTGTGCTTGTATTTGTTGTGTTTCTGTAAAAGAAAGAATTTTAAAAGAGGCATATCAGAATATATAATAAAAATCACGACCTACAGTACAGTTATGTGCCTTTTTATTGTCACAACATCATTTTGCTTAGTCCTGTAGTGCAAGATCAGTTCACTGATTCTCTTTGGGCTTTGCTCTGTCACTATCATTCATACAGGGATGTACCATGGGGGTTCTGCCACAGGTCTCCATATGACTACTAGTCTTTGCAGTAGGTTACTGCCACATAAATATCAGTTTGGAAGCAATTAGTAGGTAAAGGGCATTGCAAAATTTAAAGTCACAGGGTAACATACAAAGAGCAAACATCTTAGGAAGCAAATTCTGCTTGCTACCCTGACATGACAGTAAAAGGCTACAACCTAGACCAGTATTCCCAGTGGAGTCAGACATAACCAACAATAACAATGTTTTCCTGGTTCTGTGAGCTGGAGCTCTGCATGCATGCTAAGGAAGATAAAAGCAGCTACTTAGAGCAGGCCTGAGATGTATGTGCAGAGGGGCAGACTGAAATATATCTTAGAAATGTAGAGGAATTACTATTAAAGTCAGTGAGATGTGCAAGTAAATAAATACCATGCAGCCTGCATATGGTTGCAGAATCAGATACAATGGAAAAGTGATTTGGATAGGAGCTATAAATCAATATATAAGTAACACAAGAGGATGCTTGGCTTTTTGAAAAACGTAATTGCCAAAGAAATACAAGTGTTAGAAATGAAAACTGGACCTGGCTGCAAATTAGCTTCTAGGGTAAATGAGCACACAGTGAACTTCAGTTCATTCCTGATATACATGGTCAGATTAATTCCTCTGCACTCATATAAGGGAAAAAAAAATCTGAGTGAGGTTTACCTCTTGTTCATTCAATCTATTTTCCAAGGGTTACTCTTCTGAAATTAGAGAGTATGTGAGATATTATTTAAAGTCACAAATCTAATAGCATCCTAATTTATATGTGAATCCAGTTATGAATTAGCTTGCATTTTGTTGCGCCTCTGTTGGAATCCAGAGTAAAAAGTGCATTACTTTAATACAAATCTCAGATGAATTACATTAAATTAGAAACAAAATCATATTAATTAAAAAAGGACAAAGCCTGCTATTAAGAAAAATTGACTGTTCTTCATTAACCAAGAAGCTGTCCGTACAGAAAATGTAAAGGAAAGAATTCTTGATCATTACCCCGGAAAAGGCATAACAAGGTCTTGGATAAATTCAGCTGAGAACCTAAAACTAAAAGTCTGCTGAATTAATTGTCATGGACTAAAACCTAACACTAAACTGAAAATCATAGTCACATTATTTTTGAGAAGAGATAACAAGTAGACAGAAAAAAACATCTTGAAGTTTGGAGCGTGTCCAAATTATTAGTGTAAATAATAGTATTTACACTATATACCAAATATATAATGCCAAACTATTACTATTAATATTAGTAAATCTCTATTATAACACTAAAACTACTCTATGTTGGTAACTCCTGTCACAGGGAAAAATTTGCAGAGTGGAAAATGTATGGAAAATATGATGCAAATACAAAGCTTTTTTGGTCATCATGGTGTTCACAATATTCACATTATCCGCTTCACTGGATAATGGATCTCTTCCCTAAACCAACCTTCTCTAATGACTTTCTTCCCCCCTCCAAAGAAAGTTCAGACATGAACAATGAGTACTATACAGACAGTTTCTAAGCACTTACAAGGGGTGTACACAGTCTAAGGAAAGTTGTCATCTGAGAAAATATGATACTCTTGGCATTGTCTTTTCTTATGAAAGAATGTTAATGGCATGTTGGAGACTGCCAGCAATACCTCCCCAAGGTAAGGTAGTTTTCAAGGAGGAATGACTCTATACAGACATGAATGACTCTGTCCAAGCCACATCATTAAAAATGTAATGCTTATGGAGACCATATGTTACCCTTGTTACAGAATTCATCATTAAATTCTGCCTTTTCCAGTTATAAATTGATCTTGTAGGCAGGCTGACAACTCAATGAAGAAAATAAAATAGGCAGTTTTAGTCTTTTTATACATAGATGTTCCAATAACAGCTTTTTTTAAAAGCACGTAGCACAGTCAGGGTTTTTTGCCAGTTTCACATATTATAGGAATGAAATACAGACCCACAAATTGAAAAATTTTTCGCTAATGGCTCACCAAAAAAAATCTAGGTAATAAAAAACAAGTTCCCCAATGAACTGCAAGTAAAAATACATTTTAAAAGACAGAAAAATGACAGATTTTTAATCCACAGGATTACTTCAGGAATAGTGGCTGTGAAATGCACTTCACTCACAACACTTCAGTGCTAGCTGAAAACTTCTTTAATAATCACAAAATTGATATTCAAGAAGCATGAGCAAGGAACTGGTAAAGCAACATGAAGACCATCTAAATAAACAGCCACACCAACAGTAATAGACACATCCAATAGAATTTCTCTACAAAATACACATTTTCTAGACAAGATTATAACCAGAGCTCTGTAGCTCACAAGGTTGTTTCTAGTGATTAAGCTATGTTTATTTTTTGATTCTGAGGTTCACCTCTTGACAAACTGCATCTGAGTACACGACAACATATAGGAGCAACAATTTAACTTCAGACAATTCATACACCCCAGCTTGGCACACATAGGGTTTTTTAAAGGCTCACCAAGTTTTTGAAAGCTTCACTTGACTTCTCTTTGTGAGGATGGTCCTGGATAAGTCAACCTGTGAAAGTGGAAATTGCAATTTTGAAATCCAGTTTGCACACTCCCCTCTGAATTCCTAGCCATTAACTTGGCACAAGGCAAGTACACTTTTCTTTCTCAAGCTTTTGTTAATGGTTTTGTGCATGCTCTGAGCTTCTTTTGCTCCGTGTGTATCAGTGGATGTGAGAATGTTCACGTCCGACCATTGCCTTCAGAAGTGAGCTACTTGGAAAGAAGTGGACGTGAGTGCCTTAATGCCTTGCTTTGACTCTAATCATAGAATGCTTTGAGTTGGAAGGGACCTTAAAGATCATCTCATTCCAATCCACCTGCCATGGGTAGAGAGACCTTCTACTCGACCAGGTTGCTCAGAGCTCCATCTAGCCTGGCCTTCAAAACTTTCAAGGATGGAGCATCCACCCGTTCTCTGGGCAACCTGTTCCTCTTGATGAAAAACTTAAGTATTAAGTAAGCCCTCTATGACTATTCCAGCTGTAGCATTTTTTTCCCCAGAAAATAGTCTTTTGCTCTTCAGTACCACGAGCTCTTTAATAAATTCAGAAATAATATGTTTTGAAAATAATCAGAAAACTACAAAAAAACCCCCCACTGTCAGCTCAGTTTTAGCTCGAACTTCTGCATTCTGAAAAAGAAAAAAGAGGCTAATACCAATGCAATGTCTTAACATAACAGAAGGACGTAATAGGGATGGTTGCTGCTACAATCATCCTTTTAAAGCTCTCTGCTTGAAAATAATTACCAAATTTTCAATGATAAATGGGCCTTTACTATTTAAGATAGGCTGTGAGAAGATCCAGATCCAGGGGATCTTCATACCTGTCAAACAAATAAGTTTTATCAGATAAAAAGCAAAAGCAGAATATTTATAAGATTGCAAAGAGTATTGCAATAGTTTTCATAGTTTTTAAAGAAAAAAATTGAATTTAAAACTTTAAACTGCTGAATATCACTAAGCACTCAGTTCTTGCAGACAGCTCTATAAAAACCATTTAATATATCAGCTCTGACTCAAAAATTATATATTTAATGTATACATTTACTTAGATCAGTCAAAATTATGTAAATCAAATTCTAGTAGATTTAAATGTCCGAAAAGATTGTTGTATTGGGTTCATCAAATCCACACAAGATTGACCATTTTTATTAAATGTGTGAACTTACACATAGACTAGACTCAGATATCTTCATTTTCTTTTTGAAAGGAACATTTAAAGCCTTCCAAAATCAATGCTACTGAAACAAAGTCAGAATTCTGTCATATGTCAAATATAAAAATGTTTATATTTTACTGAAACATAAAAAAGTGTCAAGAATTCAGATTTATCATATGAAACAGTGTGGATTGTAAAGTACCACATTCTTGTTTCATTAGGAGACAATTTACAGGGCATTGAGTGGAATGAGTTATACTGTAAATACCCACACATCTCCTGCTTTGAAAAGTAAGAATTCTGCAAACATTTACTCTTTTGGTATGCTGCATACATTGGAATGGTTTCAGCTTGACCAAACATTTGCTAACGCAAATAGAATAGTCAAGCTGCTTAAAGCGTATTCAAAAGCTGTGTTTTACACTACTACTACTGCCACTATTTTTCTATTAGGATTTGAATACTGCTCTCAAATACCTAAAAAATAGCATGATCATGCCATTTTAGTTCATTTCCTGATGTTTACAATCATATTATAGCCAATGACTCAAAGTGGGTAAACAGAGACTAAAACTTTCTTGAAGAAGCCTCTGGACACAAATGGAACTGCATGACATCTTCGGGGGAGACTGGTCTCAGGCACTTCTGGAGCTTGGTCCAGCCCAGAAATGCCGTTATGTTTTGCTAAGATAGTGAGCAGACAAGAGTCAGTGACTCAGCTCACTCTTGTGTTGTGCTATCCATCCCTAGTGGCAAGGAAAGTGTCACAAATAAATTAATTTTTAAGAGCTAGAACTCGTCATATACTTTCTAACTTGAGAACAGGAAAATAACACTGAGTGGTTCCTCCAGCATCAACCAATAAAATGTTGTTTTGGTTTTGTTTGTTTTTGTTTTTGTTTTTTTTTAAATTTTGTTTGTTTAAGCAAATCTTTAAAGACATTGAGGACTTAAGAATGCAAAGTGACATCTAAAGTATCTTGCTACTATGCTACACTTCACTGCCTTCAGCAAAATGAGCTGTCTGGTTCTGTAAACACCTACATTCATAACACTTTCCTGGTGCCTTCAGCACTCTGGTCCAAGCTGACTTATGTTGACCCACTGCACTACTGAGTAACTTACCCACTGAATGGCTTGCAGACTAAAGTATAACTAAATGGGAGCAGGGCTAACAAGAACAGACCTCAAAAGTACATCAGCTACTCTTCCAGTGCCATGAGTGCTTAAAAAGGCTTACAAACTCAAACACATCTGCCCTACAAGCCCTTCTATATTGTTGCTTTTAACAAAACTTGCTTACCTCATGAGTCTGTAAATTTTTATTTGTTTTTACCAAGAAACAAGTTATTTCACTTGGCAGGAGCTACAAACTTGCCATTTTTTGCTGAAAAGACACATTTCAACAGAATGTTTCTCGGAAACTAATAACAAAAATGTATTTTAACATTGTTTTCAAATATTCATTACAACAACCTATAAACTTTTTTCATCCAAACAGCTATTTTTCCTGCAGTATCTGTAACCTAATAGCCACATTACCCCAAATTGTCAGTTAAATAGCAATGAGTCTAAAAACCCAAATAATCCCCACCCTCCTTCCCACCAGGCACTTTTGCTATTGTCTAGGACCACAAATAGTTTTATTAATATCTTAGCTAGCAAAAGCACAAAGTCACCAACAAGAAAAGTCAATGTGCTTGCACAGACAAAACCTTTTCGTCTGCTTTAGAAACATGTTTCTGGATCTCAAATCTGGGATCCAAAACTCTAATCACCACTAGGGCTCATTCGTTTTGCTATAAAAATCTCCACCAGCATTCTCAGGATCTGACATAAGCCTTTTTGGCTGCTTCTTAGGGTTATGATAGCTTACAGTCACAGATAAGCAAGCCTGGAAGTACAAATCCTGCCAGAATAGTTCCCATCTTTCCAAACACAAATGAAAATCACAGCTTTATGTAGTGGAACAATGTTTAACAAGCATATAATATGTATCATTAGAAAGAAAGTTAATAGAGGGCCAGAAGTTTCACCCTGAAGGACTAACAACAAAAGCAATGTAAGCATTTGCTACACAAGAGTCTGGAAGGAGCTGGCCAGCACCTCACTTCACTTACGGCAGGTGAGCCACAGCAGAACAGGTGATATAAAAACAAAAAGTAGGGAATCAGAGATGAGAAAGCTTATTTCACTTTGCAACTGAAGATGAATGATATAACAGGGGGTAGACTTTTGAATATGGGATACTAACTTAAACATACCTCGAACCTCCTGGTTTATAGAATTGTGCTATTTGTTTAGAAAGTAAAATAAAATAAATAAGGTTTTTCCATGAACAAGAATGAATTTTGGTTGAGTTATTATCCCTGGAAGTGTTAAAAAATGAGTAAATATTTACTGCTCAAACACTTCTCAATATGGTTTAGCGGGCGTGGTGGTATTCAGTCAAAGGTTGGAGTTGATGATCTCGGTGGTTTTTTCCGACCTTAATAATTCTAGGTGTTGTCCAAGGAGGTGCTCCTTCCAGGCAGACGCCAGGGCTGTGCCTTCCGGAGGACTGGCGGTAGGGCTGGGAGTGTCTCTTGAAGCCGGTGGGGGGTCCGGGTTCAGCTGGGGTGGGGGCTCCGGCCGGGCAGGAGGTCCCGGCTCAGGCGCGGAGATAGTCATTCTTGAGGCGACTGAGGCGGGCACCGTGGCTGCGGACGGTGAGGGCCAGCAGGTCGTACTTGTCGCGCAGCCCGCTGGAGACGTGGCGGGTCTCGCGGAGCAGGGCACGGGCGTGCAGCAGCAGCCCCAGGAAGCTGTCGCCCAGACGGGACTCCTCCCGGCCGCCCTGCTCCTGCCCCTGACGGAATTTGCCCTCCAGCTCGCTCAGCGAGCGGTCCGAGCTGGAGTAGGCGTCGCTGATCTGGGCGGACTCGCGGCGCAGGTAGGCACCGTAGCTCTCCTCTCCGTCCAGGTCGTAGGAGATGCTCCTGCCGATGCCTTCCAGCACCCGGCCCGCGTCCTCCACCTGCCGCCCCAACACCGTCAGCTCCTCTCGCAGGCTGAGCCCGCCGCCCGCCGCCGCCGCCGCGCCACACCGCCGCTGCTCGCTCACCCGGAACAGCAGCTGGCACCGCTCGGGGTCGTCGTTCTCCTCATAGTCCCCATCGGGGACGAAGTAGTGGTGCAGGCTCCCGTTGGACATCTCGGGGTACAGCGGCCCCTCGAAGTACCCGCGGCAGAGGCTGCAGAGCCAGAACAGCAACAGCAGGCGCAGAGGGACCGGCATGCTGCGGCCGGCGGGCAGCCTAGGGCCGCCCGTGCCGCATGGGTCTCCCCGGTGCCGCCGCTGCCGTCCTCGGCTCCGCTGCGGGCCTCCCGGGCCAAGTATCGCAGCACGGCCGGAGAGCTGGCGGCGGTCTGGGGCCGGCTGCGCCGCGCCGCTCTTAAAAGCCGGGCAGNCCCGCGAGCACCGCCCCCAGCATCGCCCCCACGGGGATGTCAGACGCGGGAAGGGAGAGATACACGTACGCCTTTCTCCTCTGAATAAAGAAAACCCCCTAAACCTGACGTTGCTCGACTCTGCTCTTCTTCCCGTCAGAAATGACTGCTTCGCTAACAGCCTGATCTATACAGCAGCTCAAACACAGGGCTTGGGACAGAGGGACTTCTCAAAGTTGCTCAGGCAACGTAAGTTGTTATTGGTCAAAAACTTGGAAGGGAAGAAGATGCAGGATCAAGTATAAAGTGTAAAACAATAAACCTTGATAGGGTAAGATGGGAAAATGAAACACAAAATTTGTTCTTAAACAAAATGTCTGATGTGTTTGAGGAAAACCCCATTACAGTGCATCCTGTGGGGCTGATTTTGTAAGAAGTGTTTCCTTTTTACGAAACAATATTTTGGGTGAATCTAGTCGCAGAATTGCGGCATGGTCAAACCATGCATGTAACTTTTAGAAATCTGCCTTTACCATTTTTAAGTTGTTAAATCAAGGTGAGATCGCAGAAAGAAAGGGTCTGTAAAGTTACCAACTCCTTTCACATCATCTTTCATGGAAAAAATCACCACCTAGAAAAGATTATACCAAATCCTGCAGCCATCCAGAGTTAAAATTCCTGCTGCTGTTTGTGGGAGATTTGCATTCAATGATATTTATATTGCCTCTATAAAGTAAGTAAGTACTTTAACTATCATCTTGACACTTTCTGTATGTTGTAAATAACTATGATGCTTACAGTTAACTTTGTTGGGAAAATAAGCCAGACACTTAATATGTATCTCCGCTTTTTTCACTATTATTCTGGGCATTGTAGATTAAAGGCTTATGGGGCTCAGGGGCCTTTGAGTCTACCATTTCTTATGCTGCCATCACTTTAGACACCTATAATTCAAATGCAGTCTCAAGCCCCTTCCCTCACATCAGTTTTGTTCTGTAATCACAAGTTATCCTGTCTCTGGGCACATGTGAAGCAAATAGCTGCTGTACAGACCAGCTGCTCATCTCAATTTCAAGTGTACTGAGCTCCACAAGCTGCTCTCTCCTTTGCTAACTGTTCCTTGAAAAAATTCAAGGAGGCACCTATGTCTGGTAGGTTCCTGGGAGCTCAGTGATGGGCTTAACTACATAGCCAGGCCCTTGAATGTAAGACGCATAGCTACTGAGTGTAAGCTGTTACTTTCTTGTGGCCTTTAATACTTCATGATAACCTGTGATATAGCGTGCCTGGGTATTGATTTCAGAGCCTACTGAAGCACTTTATAGAAGCGCAGAAGGTCATAAGACTAACACTAAGAAACAAAAGCAAAAAATAAACCAACCAGTCAATCAACAAAAAACTAACCAGGGACAGCAAGAGTAATAACTGAAGCCTTCACTTACTGAATTGATTTAAAGTAGTCTCTGCAAGTTCTGGAGTCATTTGAAATCACAAACACAGACACCTCAAGCTGAGCAGTATTTGCAGTGTCCAGGCAGCTTCTCTTTCCAGGCAACTTTCTGTTGAGAAGCCAGGCCAGACAAGCTATTGTAACAGAAGCACTCCACTCATTTGGAAACATTTTAAATTTGTAATTAAGTTCACAAAACAGGCATATAAATAGATTGGGTTAGGCTCCTGTACTGTGCTTCAGCTTTCTATAAAATGTTTAAAGCTTATTCAATTGAGGCTATTTGGTATTTGTCCTTGGTCTGTGTTAGCCAACAGGGGCTCTTTGAAACAATTCTATTCCCAGGATGCTCTTGTTTCACCTAATGTTTTGTTTGGATCCGAGTTCTTTGCCAATCATAGTACATTATCTCCACCCATTTCCACCCAGGCTGGTATTACTGACAGTCAACTGATTTGGTTGGTACTTGGGTTGTAGTGGACTCCACTTTTGAAGTCTCCTGCTGGAAGTACTGCACTATAAATCACCCAGCTATAGCTTTGTCAGCATGGTTATGCTTTCACCAGTGCCACAGAGGGTAAAAACCCCCTAGCCTTAGTAAATATTTTGTTTCTTTGTACACTTAGAGATTAAGAGGTGTATGCTGGTCCCTGCTGCAGCTGCTGACTCTCTGCCACTGCTGTTTTCAATCGGGCATGCATTATCCAGGTTTAATTTAAATTTTGTATCCAAATAGTCTCGCCCCAAGTTACACGCTTGGAATGTCTGCTTTTGAAGGAAGACTGCAATTCGGGATCTGCAGTCTTAGTGACTCAGTGGGCATGGCTTTGGTAAAAACTGGAACTTGATGAAAGATACGCAACAGCTTGATGCAAGGCAATACCTATTATGGGTCAGGATTACAAAGCAACAGAATTCTAAGTTTTAACTGAAAAGCAACAAATGGTGGAAAAGATGAAGGCTCACACTGACAGAACAAGACTGTGAATGAGTAGCCATTATTCATTCCAAAATCACACCTAAAAGACAAAAGTCTTAAGACTGCAATGAGATAATCTAATATGAATACCCTTAAACTGTCCAGGAAACCATGTGCATACAAATGAAAATCAGGGGTTTTTTTCTGAAAGACATGTTCTGAAAGTAGCAATTACCTTTATCTATCAAGACTTGGGTTGAAGGGTCTGAAATTCTCATCACAGTTAACAGCAGCAGGAACACCACAGCAAAGGCTGAAGTAACAGCATAAAAATCAGTCAGTGTAGAACTTCATAAAGTAATTTCTGGTGATAGCTGGAAGTTCAGAGGGCAATAAAACTGAAGGAAGACAGAAGGGAATTTCTCAGGAACAGCAGAAACCTGGGGTGCAGAGAATCAGGGAAGAGAGCAAGCCATTTTTCTGCTGAATGTTGCATTTTCTGCTGGGAGTCCATAGGGATAGCTGCATGACATCAGGTATCTGGGGAACTTTTGGGATGCGTCCAAGAAACAGATCTTCCTTGTGGCATGCTCCCGTGAAGGCCCTCATTTAAATCCTGGCATTGTCAAAAGACTTGTTGATTTCAGTATTGTATCCTCCATGCCTGCTTAAGCATTTAAAAGTTCCTTCTGTATAAATGAGGGCGAAGTACAGGAAGCAAAAATAAAGGAGCATACTGGTACTGTTGTCTTACAAATACTTGGCATGATATACTCCGCTGTGGTAAAGCCGTTGTTTTTCCACTGAGCAACATTAGTTTAAAGTAATATAAAGAACTGTAGAATTTACTCTGCATAACCTCTTATGCAACAGCACCAAAATCAGCCTCTAGCCCAGAAATTGCCTGTAAACTGATGGCAAATGCACAGCTCAGCACTGGTTGTATATATCTTCCCCTGCAAACTATGCTGACTACTGGCTTCTATTTTCCTGCTATGAACTGTAGTATGGCTTTACATAAAGATACCTTGCTTAAACATGAGACTACTAAGTATGTATATGTAATTTTTAATTGTAGGGTGCTGTACTAAATGCTCAAATGGCATCAAGTGAAGGGGGAATGAAATAGTCCATGAAAGAGTAATGCCAGCTGTTTTTGTAGGAAAATTGCCGTAAGAACATACCAGAAATTCCACAGAGTAAAAAAAATTGTTTAGGGAATGAAGCTTTTATAACGCATTTAGTATTCATTCAGTATAAGTTTGCTGCACAGCAGAAATTCAGAATCAGTATGCTAAAGCACAAATCATACTGAATGTTCCAGGACCAGAAGCATGCCTGGGGTTTCACCAAAATTGTGAATTTCTCAGAAAGGCATATTTAATTCAAAATTGGAACAGCTGACCAACAGATATCTCAAAAACAAATTTGCAGAGAAAACAACTTTATTGTTAGCTTATTTAAGTTAACTGATTCTGATAATTCTTTTCTCCGTCACAAACTTCAGGCTGAAACCACATCTGTGTGCGGACACAGAATCCTCTGAGTCCATTAGCACTGCCCTGTCTTGGATAAGCAGTACAGAAAAAATTTTAAAAACACAAATAGTTATAGAAAGATTGAGTATGAGGCTGAATGTGAATGCAGCTAATGGAAAAGACCTGTCAGGCAGGTTGTCTCAGAAGAGTTTGCAATTAATATTGAACCTACTTCAGCTTTAGCCAACACTAAAATGAGCTTGGCCTTGGAAAAAAAATATGGAAAAACATTTTACCACAGCCCATCTCTGTAGTGGGTCCTGGTTTACTTTATGGAAATATAATTTCCTTAAAGCGGAAAACTGAGGCTATGCTTAGTTTATTTTTATAAAGCAAAGTGATGCATCTAGATGCTTCCTAAGAAGGGAAAAGGTTAAAAGAGAGTTGAAGCAGGATAAATATGTGCTGGTATTTTAGTAGTGCAGTTTCTGTCTGTTGATAAAAAACCTTGAACTCTAAAAGGGATATTGCTAGCATCTCTTCACCAAGGTTCCTGAAGTGGAAATAATAACACTTCCTTAGTGGAAATGAAAACACTTGAAAAACATCATTGCTGGCCAGCACATGGAGAAGTTTTCCAATTACTGTAAATGTGGTTTGTTACACAGACAGCATATCATGCTTTTAACATGTTGATTTGATTTTCAATCCTTTCTGTGTTATTTTTAATGTTCTTTGTAAGCATTAAAAGGCTGCATGTGGAAACACATACTTTGCAGTTGTTACAGAAACATAGTTCACTAATTATTCATAACGAATACTTTCTCCTTCCAACTAATCTGTTAGGAGTAAAATAAGATTTTAACCCCTCCAAAGTTTCTTTTTCCTTCTCTTCCTGTCTCACAAAATAGAGAAAGCTTACAATCTGACATGGCCTTCTCAGGCAGGGGTAGCAAAAAATTTAAATAAAAGCCTTGGGAGAAATCTAGAAGAGTCTGGTGGGGAAATGCTGATGTCATCTCCAGTGGGGTTAATCCATTTATACAGTTTCTCAAGATTTGTAGACCTGTGATCTAATGTATTCATTTGAGGCAGGGCCTTGAGAACATAAATTTTCTGAAAGCTGGATTTCACCAGGTCTGTTCTTTAGGTTGATTCCCCAACAATTTAAACACACTAAAGAATTTCCACTTTTATCACCTTCATAAGGATGGTATTTTCTGATTTTTATACATAATCTTATATATTAAAATAAAGCATGAATTCCTGAATAAAAGCTAGATCCTGACACGTTCATACTGGTTAGTCATCAAATTTCATCTTCTCACTAATCTTTTAAAGTCTTTGCTCGTGGATTTAAAGGGGGAGCCTACCTGTTTAGGCTAACCAACTGCATGTAGTTTTATTAAACATGTCTCCACAAAGGATTAGCCTTCCTGCCTCAGGTAAAACTGAAATATATGTAATAGTATCCTCTGTGCAGATAAAAGTAAGATAAGATGGAAAATGTAGGAAAAAAATAATAGGATTTAACTAGTTTAATCTCCTCTCAGCCATTCCTTTCCAATTGTAGCGTAAAAAGAATAAACCCCCCCACACTTCTGTAGTAAAGTTCACTTGTATTCACAGATCTATTTTTTAGGAGTATGCCCTAAATGTCCTAAATGACATTTGAAAGTGTCCTTTTTGTATCCTAACACATTCACTCAGATTTTTATTTAGGTGTTCTTAACAGTGTACTAAATTTAAAACTAGTCAGACTTTGTATGTGAGCAGCATACAAACCCAGGCATATGGTTTCAATTCAAATATACAAAAATCTGTGTGTTAAAAAGAAAAAAAAACAGCATTCCCTTTAACAAACATTTTTATAAAATTCTACTTGAAAAAACAGGTAAAGGAATTACTTACAGTCAGCTGTATATTTATTTTTGTGCAGCCATGGTTGACTGTTCCACAGGATTTTAATGACTCAGTGCACACAGAGCACTCATTCAGCAGCCTGAACAGTGCGTTATTCTCCTGTGCTTGAGGCTGGTGCAGAATGTCAAAATGGAATTTATACTTTCTACTACAATTTATGACTTTTATTTGGAAGGCATGGCTTAGGAATTGGCATTCGAGGTTATTTCCTTATGGCTGTGCAGATCCTTCTGCAGAGGATGCAATGGATGCTGGTGAAGTTTGCCTCTGCAGCTTGACCTGGAGCCCCAGCGTGGCTGTTTGCCCTGGCTCTGAAGCACAGTACATAGGGTGCTTCTCAGAGCTGCAGGAACATGACCTGCCTGCTTCCACATTTATGGTCAAGAAGCAAAGACCTCTGATTGGCTTTAAAGTTTGGGGGCTAATTTAGATTTAGGAAATATTACAGCTCTTTCAGCTTGGTTGCCTTGGATGAGAAAACCCCATTTGGTGTCACTCACAGCCTCTGAACACCATATTTGGTCTCACATATCAGTTTGTTCAGGTTCTTTAATCCCACTGTGATTTATGTTCCCAGAGACTGTGCCAGCTGGACAACCTGTGCAAGCTTTCCCTAGGCAGTGTCTTTTCTGAGTGCTGGAAAGTCTGTGGCAGCAGTGCAGTAGTACCTAGGCAAATTTGGAAAGAGTTTCCTAGAAGATTAGATAGGTGATGCCTGAGTGTCCATATGCAAAAGGATCTCAGTGCCCAAACCCACAGAAGCACACAGAAAAGCAGATTCCCTCTAGCAACAGAGTAAATGCTTCTGTTTCACAGTAAGCAGCTTTGGAGGCATTTAAACAATTTCCTATTCAGAGCCCTAAGAAAGTTCAGCAAAACCAAAGCAATGCTATGACAACTGTTTGAAATTAAAATTAAGAGGGTATATTCAAAATGAAGAAGTATCTGGAAGGCAGGACAGGACAGCCCATCCTCTCCACAAGAGTATTCTGGAGTACACCTCTGTGGGTTAAATGCTGCAACATGTGCTGTCTATCGTACAGTAGTTTGGGTTGGAGGGGACATTTAATGGTCATTTAGTCCAACCTCCCTGCAATAAGCAGGGATATCTTAAACTAGATGGAGCTCCATCCAACCTGAGTTTGAAGATTTCCAGGGATGGGGCATCCACCACCTCTCTGGGCAACTTATGCCAGTCTTTCACCACTCTCATTGTAAAAAATTTCTTCCTTATATCTATCCTAAACATACCCTCTTTCAGTTTAAAACCATTATCTCTTGTCCTATTACAACAGACCTTGCTAAAAAGTTGGTCCCCATCTTTCTTGTAGCCTCTTTTAGGCAGTGGAAGTGGCTCTAAGGTCCCAGAGCCTTCTCTTTTCCAGGCTGAACAACTTCCAGCCCCCTTGAGAGCAAAGGGAACCTGTGTACAGCTGCAGGGTTGCCTCACCTTCCCCTCCTGCTCTTTTCCCAAGGAACACCCTGTGTAACTAAATTTCCAATAATAAATCTGCAGGTGGCATCAGTAGTGGCCAAACAGAGGGAATAGCAGGAGCTGATCCTTTTTTACTCTTAATTTTCTGCCAAGAATGTGAGCGTAGCTCTGAGAATGGCATCTGGACATTTGCTGCCTTTGCTTCTACTGCAGTGACAAAAAAAGGATTAGGAGTCTGACAATACTTCAGCACTAATGGAGAAACTAACTACTTTATTAGCTAAGACTCTCAGAAAGAGATACCAAGGATTGCATTTTCTAGACTACCGCTCTCTAGTGCTTGTTGAAAGTGATGGGTACATTGCTTATGCTTTCGATGGGGCGCTGTCAAACATGGATCTTGGAAATATTTTGCTCTATATTGTAACTGGCTTGCTTGCAGTTGGCTTACTTGCAAATTACTTGCAAACAGTAGGCTTCTCTTTTCCTTTTCTTTTTGGTGGGGGCCCTGTGAGTAATCTGTGAACTAGCACAATGAGTTATACAAGAGACATTCTTTTCTTTCCTGTTAACATAATTTTCCAGAAATGTTAGGCATTTCCAGGTATGAGTTGTAATTCCTAGATTGCTCATTGTGTTAATTCCAGATGATTTAGAAAACAGAAGTTGTTAATCAAATTACAGCCTGTGTAGTGCTTTCTAACAGTTCTCTCTGACCACCAGCTAATTATTGGTATTTGATGAATAGCCTTGGGACAAAGTTGTTGCATGAGAAAAATCATCATGGCAAAGAATCCTTCTGATACAAATTTTCAGCAGAGGTTTGTTTCTGATGAGGTGTGCAAAAGTGTTGGCATTTCCTAACGGTGTTGGTTATCAAACATTTTCAAAGAATTAGAGGTATGATTTGATTAGGAACAGCTCAGGATCTTGAAGATCACTCTTTGGAGAAAGCTGGTGCATGCCGGAGCTGTAGGCAGGCTTAACCACCAGAACTTTTGAGAGCAGCCGGCACATGTTTCTGTGACATTGTAACAAACCCAAAACAGGAGTTCTTCAGCACTCATCACCTGTATGTCAGCCAAGGCAATGAAAACCATCAAGACATCTGCATCTTAAAAAAAGAGAGTGGCAGAGAAAATCTCAACAGGCAACGTGGTGCCATTGACATGGCTTTTCAATAGCCCCAGGGATGGTGGGTGACTCCACCATTTCCCTGGGCAGCCTGTTCCAGTGCTTGATAAAACTTCTGGTGAAAAATTTTTTTCTATATCCAATCTAACCCTGCCCTAGTGCAACTTGAGCCCATTTCCATCTGTGCTTTTAGACAAATTAAGGCTGAAGGAAACATTCCTGTCTATATTTAACTGTGTTTGTGTCCTACCAACCTCAGCAGGACTAGTTATGTTCACAAGGCAAAGCACATGCTGTCCTCACAACACAAGGCAGGAAGCGGGTGTTTTCTGTACAGACATCCCTACTAGTGAGTCACCCACGTGAGCCAGCAAGTTTCAAACATCATGGATGATCTCCTGAGGGGAGGTCTGGAAAATGGCTTGACCACATGTCCCTTTGAGGCATCTCATCCCTTTTTCCCTTTCCCACTAATTGTTGTATACTTCCAAAATTATACCAGTCACTTTAAGGGTAACCAACAAAATAATTGTAGAAATTCTGTCTTACCTATTTAAAACACATGTAAGACTAGAAGCTGACCATATCAGAACAAAATAGAAACAAGTACAAGCCGCAAAGAAGTGAAAAAAGTATTTTCTCGCAATGACTGTGAAGGTGAGAAAGACAAGTATGGACCGATACACTTGCAAATTAGTAAAGATCAAAGAGAAAGTGTCAGGAAAGTGTATTTTTAAAATTTATGTGATGGAGAGTGTTAACTAAATATTTTTCGTCAGGAAAAAAATCCATATAAAAGATCAACAGTTCAAATTCTTGGATATCTGATGCTGACAGCTATTTAGCATAATCAAAATATTGCCTTTCAGCAACCTCATCTACTAAAAAAACCAGTATCCACCTTGCTACTACTTGCACCACTCAGAAATGAAAAAGAAAGAAACAAATCTTTCCTGAAAACTTTGCTGGATCCCAAGGCACACTTGGATGTAAGTTCAGACTCCCATGCTTGTGTAGATCAGAAGATATGTTTTACCTTACTGGATTTTGCAAACATTATTTAGGAGGTTCTTTTAGGTGTACAGTTTGACTTTTGTGGGCCATATTTAGTAATGGGATCATGGCAACATAATTTGTCATAACCGCAGGGAAACTGTGACTTCTTCACCATAGCTACATGGGGATGTACACAGGATATACAGCACATGCAGGGACACAGCTGCTCTGTGCAGCACATCACTTAGAGGCATAGCAGTAGCTACACAGAGAAATATTTTTTACCTTTTCCATTAAGTTTAAACCCAAAAAAAATAGGATTTAACTTCCTCCCATGACATCACTATGCAACCATTTACTTATGCTCATTTTAATGGCAACATTCCCCTGCTGTTTGAATGCTAAAATATCAGAGAGCATGCAAATGTTTAGACAGTGCTTGCTGCTGATCCATTCCTCGCACTAATTCTTAGTCATGCACACAGCTAGAAACACTCTAGAGTAGAATCTCTTCTGTATATATACATATATATCTCATGGAACCATAGAATGATTTGGGTTGACCTTCAAAGGTCGTCTAGTCCCAGCGCCGTGCAATAAGCAGGGACATCTTTAACTAGAACAGGTTGTCTAGAGCCCTGTCCAACCTGACTTTGAATGTTTACAGGGCACCTACCACCTCTCTGGGCAACCTGTGTCGATGTTTCACCACCCTCATTACATATACATCTATATATATATGTACCTACATACATATATGTATGTGCCTATATATGTATACATATTTGTATGTACATGTGTGTATGTGTGTATATGTATATAGTTCCAGGCTTACAGTGCCGGTTAGGAGGCCAACAACTCAAGTGCCTTGTAGCTCAGTAGGTAGCTGACCCAGGCCTGTATTTCACTACAGTTTCATGTTCTAACCACAATCTTTTTTCCCCACCCACTGACTCCTGTGCCTTTGTGCCAACCTGGAAGCCCAGCTACTTGCCACTTGGGGCTGGCAGTAATGCCCAGGTGCTCCCATGCCAGTCTGAAGCCATTGCTTTCATGGTGCGATGGCTGGAGTGGAACAAGAGGAAGCCTTCAGCAGCCCTGTTTGCATTTGCAGCTCAGGCAGCTGTTCCTTGTCTCCTCTGTGAGAAGTGGGTCAGATCTGTCTGTGGTCAAGGCAACGGGTTGGACCATACTGACTGAATCCTCAAATTTTTTCACAGGTCAGCCAAACCCTTCACAGTCACGTCCTGCTCTTAAACAGGACAAGGAAGATGGAGATGGTTGCAAACCATTCTGAGTTACTCTGCAGGAGATGTGTTTCAGCAGAGTGGGAGCTAGAGAGCCTTTAAAGGTACACAGCACAGAGAGGAGCAGTTTTGTTCCTGATGATGAAAATTTCAGCACTTGTTTCATTGAATATGAATAATCTTAGCCAGTCTTTTCCAGAAGTACTGAGGGAAAAGTCCATTTTTTAAAAATGCAAACAAAACTAAACCTCAGTGGTAGTATGACTACTCAACACTCCATGAAAGGCCTGTGGCAAGGTCTGTGAAATTTCAATCAGTATTATAATATTAATTCTTATACTATTGACATGGCTTAACCCCAATCAGTAGCTAAGCCCTACACAGCAATTTTTCACACTCTCCCCTCCAGTGAGATGGGGGTGAGAGTCAGAAAAGTAAAAGTGAGAAAACTGTTGGGTTGACATAAAGACAGTTTAATAGGTAAAGCAAAAGCCGTGTGCACAATCAAGGCAAAATAAGGAATTCAATTCCCATTTCCCATGGGCAAGCAGATGTTCAACCTTCTCCAGGAATGCAGGACTTTATCTCCCATAACAGTGTCTTGGGAAGACAAACACTATCACTCCAAATATGTCCTCCCTGAACCCCTTTCTTCTTTTTCCTCCAGCTTTATATGCTGAGCATGACACCAAGTGGTCTGGAATATCTGTCGGGTCAGTTGGGGCCAGCCATCCCAGCTGCATCCCCTCCTAACTTCTTGTGCCCCCCAGCCTCCTTTTTGGTAAGGTGGGAGGCAGAAAAAGCCTTGATTGTGTAAGCGTTGCTCAGTAGTAACAAAAACATCCCAGTATTATTGACAGTGTTCTCAGCACAAATCCAAAACATAGCCCATGTCAGCTACTACAAAGAGAATTAAAACCAGACAAAACCAGCACAACTAGAAGGATGGAATTCAGGTTTCTCCCATAGCTACAACCAAGGTGTAGTTGGCTGTCGAGGTAGTGCCTGTGTACATGTCCAGCACGCTTCAACGATCAGTGCCAGGAGTGGTCCAGGATCTCCCCAGATCTCCACCTGTCTGCATAGAACAGCAATTGGTCTGACCTGGGGCAGGAAGTGACTCCACAACACAGCACTCACTTACTGCTGTGAGACCTCTCCAGGGGGAAGCCTAAGGAAACCCAGAGATCCCTCCAAGCAGTGCCAGGTCATGGGCACAAGTTGCAGGCTGCAGTGTGCAGAGTAACCGATCAGATGGAGAACCAAGCTACCTTGAGCCCTCCTGCCTTCAGAACCGAACAAATCATGCACTGAGGACAACTGTCCAGCAGAAACTGTCCTGAGAGATGCTCGCACCTTATTCTATACCAGCTATGTCATGCCCAGATCCTACGTCTTCCACCTAAATATATGTACATATTATATATATATTTATATATGTGTGTGTGTGTGTGTGTGTGTGTGTATATGCACTAGTATGGGTATCATTTCCATAGTCAGTGGCCATCCCTCCAAAATGTCAGTTGAGTTAATTTAATCCATCACTGTGGGTTCTATCCATCCTAGATGTCTTGCAGGGCAGTAGGGCTGGTGTGCTGTCAGCTGACTGCAAGCTGCATCAGAAGCTCATGATTGGTGTCCATACTCATTGTCCATGGTAGGTACGGCATACAGTGTCAGTGTCATTCAGCAAACAGTATCATACAGCTCAACATTATTGTTCTCACCCAAAAATCAAATCTCCTTGGAGTACACATCGCATTTCCCCATTCCTCTGCATTACCCACTGTATTGAGTTTGCATGGCCGAGTTTTGGTAGCGGGGGTGCTACAGGAGTGGCTTCTGTGAGAAGCTGCTGAAAGCTTCCTCCATGTCCGAGAGACTCAACGCCGGCCAGCTCCAAGACAGACATGCTGTTGGCCAAGGCTGGGCCAATCAGAAATGGTGGTAAACATCTCTGTAATAACACATTTAAGAAGAAGTAAAAAAAAAAAAGATATTTTGCAGATATAACTGCAGCCAGAGAAGAATGGAGAGAGAATATGTGACAGGAACAACTATGCAGACATCAAGGTCAGTGGAGAAGGAGGTGGAGGAGGTGCTCCAGGTGCCAGAGCTGAGGTTCCCTTGCAGCCTGTGGTGCAGACCATGGTGAAGCAGCTGCCCCCCTGCAGCCTATGGAGGGCACAAGGATACAGAGATCCACCTGCAGCCCGTGAAGGAGCCCATGCCAGAGCAGGTGGATGCCTGAGAGAGGGCTGGGAACCTGTGGGAAACCTGTGCTGGAGCAGGCTCCTGGCAGGCACCTGCAGACTAGTGGAGAGAGGACATGACGATGGAGCAGGTTTCCTGGTAGGACTTGTGACCCCTTGGGGTACCTGCACTGGAGCAGGCTGTTCTTGAAGGACTGAACCCCATGGAAGAGTGACCCACATTGCAGCAGTTTGTGGGTCACTCTTGCAACTGTTGCCCGTGGGATGGACTCACGTTGGAGAAGTTTGTGGATGACTGTTTCCTGTGGGAGACAACCCCATAGAGCATTTTCTACCATCCACAAGTCAGTGCAGAGGAGAAGTGCTGACCGTGTCTCTTGTTCAGCAATATCCAAAACCAGCTGTACAGCTTTCATCTCTGCAACCTGACTTGATCCACCTTGTCCCTCAAAAGCTGGCGAGCTGTCACTCGCCACATAGGGCTCCATATAGAAGCTTTCTATTTTTTATGTATTCCTACAATATGTCAGGAACCACCAGTGAAGAGAGTGCATCACTATTCATTTCCTGGTAGCTCATTACCTTGTGGGGCCTCCTTAGCACGTGTCACCTTTTCTTCTTCCTCTGATGATGATAGTCCAAAATTTTCATCTTCAGGCCAGTTTGTGATGAAATCCAGGATCCCTGGGCAACTGGGGTTTCCAGTTCAAGCTTGCTGTGTAATCAGCACAACTCACTTACTCCACATAGCATCAGTGGCATGATGTGTGGAAAGGACTTTCTTGGATTTTTTCCAGTACGTTTGGGTTTAATTATTTTGTTTTGTTTGCTTGCTTTGTTTTTTTTTTTTTTCCCCAGGAAATTACTACTTACTTTATCTTGTTTAAACTTTAGTTTAAACTATTATATTTCCTCAAATGATTCTTTCTTACATTTCTTACATCCAATCAGTGTTTTGAATTACTGTACCACAGCTTCAGGCTCATGTGGCCAGATGTGGAGGATCAGGCATAAGCGTGTAAGAATGTTTTTTTCTCAAACATTCTGACTGACAGTTGCGACTGGAAAGTTGTGATTGGACAAGAGGTCCCCCAGAGGAGGGGCAGCACTGTGCTGATCCAGCTTTTTTTCTGCCTTGAGACTTATGCTCATTGCACCTGCATCAACTCCCCCCACCCCAACTCAGTTCCTGGGGGGCTTGAAATGGCTGGTGTGGACCAAATGGCATGAAAAATCTAGTTTGCATGAGGGGCATGCACCAGGTTAACTATTAAAGGAAGTAGATCAGTCCCCCTCTCTTTTTCCTCTCTTTCTCTTTCTCTCACTATCCCAGATCTGGATCATCCATGCATCAGGACCAACACAGGATCTAAGACCTGGTGATCTTTTCTTCTCTTTCTCTCCTGCATTTATTTCTCTCCTGTCTTGCTTTGTCTTGGAAAAGTGTGGCTATCATATTATACCCATTATTCTATACAGAAGTTTGTTTGCAGGAGTTGGGATCTTGTTGAAGTGTGTTGTAAAAATTAAGAGCTTGTGAGCCACGGTTTTTGAGACTAAGTAGTGGGCTAGTTGCCAGAGTTAAAACAATTCTACAGTAAAGCAGAAAATTCCCTGACACATGGACTGGTGTGTTTGTTCAACCTGGCAAGAATTTATAATGAACACCATGCCACCTATTAAGTGGGTCATGACACCAGGAAGCAAAGCTGTGGATCTCTAGCTGCATAATAAAATTCCCTATAGACATACAAGGTTATGGTAACACCAGCATTTCCTTTCCTTTTTTTCTTGCAGTTATTGTCATACCTATATTTGACCAACTCTGGTAGATGCTGGCAGTTTCACAGTTCCAGTGCTGCTGGGGTAGGAAGCAGGGTTAGACTGAAGGAGTAAAGACTAGACTGTTTGCCATACTTTTCATATCAGGGGAAAAAAGGCCTCTGGGCAACGTAATCCTGTGTTTAAATCATCAGCTACAAAGGACAGAGCTTCAGTAAACATTCAGCACAAAACAAATGAACAAAAAGTATCAGGTTGAGGTCATATCATTCTTCTCATAGCACTAAGGAATGCTCATGTTCAGTTTTCCCAGCCTGTCTCTGACTTGGTGGTGGCAGCTTCCACCAGTCAAGGATTGCAAAGCATTTTTGCTTCAAAGGTCAGCTGTTTCAGGGACATAAACTCAGTTTTGCCCCGAGATTTGGTATGCAGTGTTTGGTATGCTGAGGATAGTGTGAGTCTGCCCAATATCAGAAGGCTCAGAGAGCCTTAAAATATATAAATCCCCAAACTCCTATTTTTTTCTAAATGTAACAAATTCTAGCAGTTTTGGTGTGTGCAGGTTCCTTGATCTTGTTCAGGCCACCAAAGGGCATCTCCATCTCCTACAGGGCTTCAGCTCTCTGGGCAGGGCAGGCCAGTTCAGCATCGCAGCAACGCATATTCACAAAAGGGGTTTGTAGCTGCGAGTCTGAGGGCAAAAAAAATGGCATTATGTGGTGTAGCTGGGAAGATGGGAGTCAAAAAAACCTTCTATTTCATCAGTTTGCACCTGAATACCTTTCAGCTTTATGCAGCACAGCTTAAAATTGGCTTCAGACAAACACTCTGACACAAAGCTTCTCATCTCAGTGAAATTTTGTGCTTTGACTGTGCAGACATACAATAAAATATCTTTTGATCACCAAGATAACCGTGCTAGTGCTACTTTGTGCTCACTGCCTTATTTTGCAGGAAATGTTTAGTCTGTTTGCCTCTGTTTATGGAAAGAGAACAGGAATTTCCATAGAAAGAGAGAAAAAAAACAGCAAACTGGGAAAAGGCTTTCTTTGTCAGCACTACGATATTAATAGTGCTTGCCATTTCACTCAGCAATAAATAACAACCCATTTGTTTCTTAAAAACAAGAGGCAGCAAGAACACACCCTTAACCAAAACCATCCCAGGCAGAAAGGGCAAGTTTCCATAAGTGCAAGACCACATTAATTATATGTCTAAACAGTCCTCAGCATTTGCAGAAAGCAACTGATCTTTTTCAGAGTGTTACTTTTAAAATGTATTTTCAGTGCTGGGCAGAGTTGATCAGCAAAATAAGCACTGTTCCCAAGCAGGGTTCTTTTCGGTAGGGCTAGGAATGCTGAGATTTTGGGAGCAGGACAAGTCCCATGTGTCTGGACAAGGGGCAGCTGGGGCACCTGGCTCACATTCAGTTTCCTCTCGAATAAATGAATTCTTGGATTACAAATGGTTGTAGCATTTCATAGAAAGAAGCTCAATTAGTTCTTGCTAATTCCTAGCTGTGAAATATTACTATTCAAGCTTCATATGGCTTAAGTTTCTTTCTAAATCCGTATATATAGTTACAGAATGCCTGTTCAGCAAACTTGCTGATTCAGCCTAGCTCCTTCCTTTTGAAAGTCTGACATGAGAAACAGCTCTTTAAAATTTAAAGAGGCAGTATTGAATGGACCTGGAAAATGATGTTATTTTATATTTGTGCCTACCAACAGTAATGGAATAGAATTTCAGCCTGTAAATTATCTCTTTATCTGTGGATCTGGCCCATCCTTCAGAAAGTTAGTTACCTGAGGGTTTAACTCCAAGTAAGTGCTTTAAATTAAGCACAAACTTCTTTATATGATGAAATAAAGAGCAACCATATTGCTCTTTTTTGTTTTGTTCACTGCACAGACATACCAATTTCTTTTGCAAAATATTAAAATCCTTTTTAATTTCTGAATTTTCTACAACAGTATATTACAATGTTAGCAGATGTGTGTAATATATGCTTGTGCAATCTCATCTGAGGTGTGGTGAAGTTCATAACCCTTTTTTCTCAGACAGAGCATGAGATTTTCTCATTTGCCTCAGACAAAAGGAATTGATTCTCTTTTGAAATTGGAGCACTTAACCGGAATAAGCAGGTTCTTCTGAAATGAATTAAGTTTAAGCACAAGGTCTTAACTAAACCGAATTCTGTATTTCTAACATGCCATGGTCAAGCTTTTTGCTTGATGAAAAATCAGACATGCCATGGTATTTCTAACATGCCATGGTTAAGCTTTTTGCTTGATGAAAAATCAGACAGAAAGAAAACTTTATCTCAAAGATGGGAATGTATTTTAGATGGGAATGGCTATTATATGGGTATGGCTTTTGATGTAGATGAGTGATTTTGTGGCAGCCCTTCAGGTTGTGAAAGCACTGCCAGCGTCACACGAGACTTGGATCTGACATAGAGCAGTTTTCACATCACAAGACCCAACAGAATTTTATCCATTTTTTATACTTACCATTATATACAATTAATGACTGAAGCTGCAATGACATTTTCATCTTTTCATTCACTGCTGCAGTGAGCTGATAGCAAAGAAGATAAAAGCAGAGGTGGTGAGATGAAATAAAGCAGAAGTCGTGAAATGAAATCAAGAACTCAATGCTGAGAAAAGTATACAGCCTAATTCCCAACCTTAATGTGTATGCTTAGCTAAGAGTGTAGGTCTGCCCAAATACCTATTGCTCAGGGAGACACTTGGGATCCTGCAAGTGAAAAAGAATTGGAAAGTTATGGTATTGTCTCTTCTACCCATATCACCTTTGCTGCTGGGTTCACTGAGCACCACATGCGCAAAGACTGTTCTGCTGAGCCTCATTCATGATTTATCACCTGCAATGTCTCTGAGTGCTTTAGCAGAGAGCCTACAGGAAAGGCAATGTTTGGTGCTGCACTCCTGTGATGACCCACCAACAACCTTTTTTCTTGGTGGGGAGGGTTTTTTTGGTGATGTTGTTTTTAAATTAGTTCTAGATTAGATTACTGTGAAATATTTCCCCAGATTACATCCATGTGCATCAATTTCTCCCCTATTTTCAAACAGACAGTTATCTTCTCTATTTCAGGAAGAAAAAACTTGCATTCTCATAGCTCTGCATGTTTGCATGCTGCCACCAATACTTACTGGTTTTGGTGCTGAAAAACTATTCTTTTTCCCAGACTACAAAAATAGGACAAATGATTGGTTTTATCTCCTTTGATATTGATACAAACTCCTAATTTACTGAGGGGTTATCTCGCTTACTCGACCTTGCAAAGGTTTATGGATAGAAAAATTTGAAAGCCTGTTCTGCCTCCTCAGGGAAAGGAGTGGAGAAAGCACAAGTTAAGAATCCGTCTGGTTTTCCTAACTTGACATTTTCCTGGCTCTAAACTTGATTTTCTCTGTATCTGTGTACAAGTCACTTTATTTTGTGTGACATGTATTTTTTGTGCTATTTTGAGAGCTGATGGGTACTTCTTAACACGATATAGAACAAGTTTTTGTAGGAACGCAGCTTGTGTTGTGTTCTTGGAACTTGCATCTTCATGTAAACATTCAGCTTACCAAGGTATAAGAGGACCATATGGGATGAAATATATTTTTTTCAGATATTAAAAGAATCTCACCTTATGGAGTTTAGTTTCCGGAACAGACACTGTCCCTAGTGTTGTCCTAGCTTATGGGCATAGTTGATTCTTCTGAATGTCAAAGCCAGGTTGGATGAGGTTCTGATCTAGTTGAAGATGTCCCTGCTCATGGCTAGATGACCTATAAAAGTTCTTTCCAACCCAAGCCATTCTATGATTCTATGTTTCTATGATTCTATGATTCTATGATGTAACTGGAATTCAAATAAAGAATAACATTGTGCTATACTAGATTCAGAATTCAAACACAAACGTGAACACTGGAACAGAATCAGACAAAAATGTCTAGAAAAATTTGGACCTGAGATGCTTCACTGGAGTGCCTCAGCTTCATCATGTTTTCACTGAACCCAAGACAGGGATTTGTGGCTCCCCAGAAGAGAAGTTTCCCAATGCTATGGCAATTATTCCCAGGTGAGTTCCAGACACTACAAACAAACAATACTCATTAGCAACAGGTTTAAGAATGACTACTCCACTAAGCATCTGGAAGAGCCACTTTGCAAAAAAGAGTTGAATTTAGTTTGGTTTAACTCAAGCAAGACTTTGAGGAAAGTATAATTTCCTGGAGACTTGAAACCTGGCTTCTCAGGGACCTTCAGAAAGGAATTTTGGATTCCTGAGGATAGCCCTTGGCTGCTGTGGTGTCTGATGTGTGTAATCCTTTCCATTACCCGACTGCATGCCTGCTTTTGCAGGATGCAGCTGTCAAAGAATGACACCTCAAAATGTCTTATGAAGAATTTCACAGGAGATAAGATTTTATTAAATCCTCAATCATAGTAAGAAACTGCCTAAGTTTACTAATAAGATCACCCTTCAAAGGTAAACTAGTTTTTCATCAGTTCCCAGAATTAATGGAACATTCTTATCCCTTGTTTAGGTCTACTGTGATATTCCATAGAATACCTGGAAAATTCTGCTTATGAATTTCTGATATTTCCAGTTTCTGATTGGGCCATTTTTTCTTTGTTAATTTTCTTCGTGCAGTGGAGGTTAGAACAAAAAAGAAGAGTCTATTATCTTTAAACATGTAAAAATTAAAGTGTCACCTTAAACTAACCAGTACAGCAGCCAGATCAATTCTCAACTATCTAGTATTTTTACATCTCTACAATAAGACTGCTACACGGTATTTCATTCTTTGATTACTGCTGTTCTAATAACCGTTTAGAACACTACAAATCTTAGAATCACATAATTGGTTTGGTTTGGTTTGGTTTGGTTTGGTTTGGTTTGGTTTGGTTTGGAAGGGACTATAAAGATCATCTAGTTCCAACTGCCCTGCCGTGGGCAGGGGCACCTTCCACTAGACTAGAGCCCTGTCCAACCTGGCCTTGAACACTTTCAAGGATGTGGCAGCCACAACTTCTCTTGGCAACTTGTTCCAGTGGGTCACCATCCTCACAGTAAAAAATTTCCTCCTAATATCTAACAAGTTAGAGAAAATGTAATCCAAAGATATTGTGGTTTACAAACATATCTTTTGGTGCCAGTAATGACTATTTGACAATCCCAAATATGTCACAGTGATGGTTGTTAGTTGCCATCAAAGCAACGTGCAGACCAGGGGTAAAATTAAAGAAAAAAAAGTTGCAAAAAGTGCTTTCAGCATACATGCTAAGGGGGGATGAAAAGGGAGGATGGAGCAAGGTGGAAAGTTACAAACATAGTTATAACAATATTTAAAATTCTACAGAGAAATTGCTCTTGCTGCTCCCTGGATGGAATGTGGTCAGCATGCCCAACTTCCCACACACAATACGTGCCAAGGGGGCCTAAATGGAGGGTGGAGTGAAGTGGAAACACCACGGTCAGGCTCTGTTGCGAAAGGGGATACTGGGTGATACCTTGTACCTGATGAGCCACGTAGCACCTGTCAAATAAGGGAGGAAAAAAATTTCTTGCTGTTGAACCAGCAACCGTGGTGAGATCACAGACATCCACCTCCATTCCCAAAGGTTACCTCAAATGCAATACAGATGTTACCCATCTCCAAACTACGACCATCGCTTGCTGAACATGATATATGACTGGTCACTCAAACTCCACCTAAACATAAAAATTAGTATAAAAGTAAGTTAAAAATGGGGAGAAGATAGGGAAGACTCCATTGATGCTTCTGGCATCAGTTGACAGGCTGAACATATCTTCTCTGCCATAGGGATGTCTATGGGTTAAGAACCGCAATCTGTGTGCAGATTGCTTAGCTCAAGATAGGTTTTTTAGTGATTGGAGCTTGTTAGTATATTGCTTAGAATAGATTTTTTCAGCCAGGTACTATCACCTTCAGTCTTCAAACCCTAACCTTAACAATTTTCTATTATATTAATAAAGAGTGTTCTGTAAATTGTTATGTGCGAGTCCTTCAAGGAGGTTACCATTTGCCAGCAGTAGATAACATACATGACTGTGGAGACCTGGGAGGGGGTCTCTCTTATGCTGTTGGCATGTGTCCCTGAATCTTCCCTGAGGCACTGACAAACTAATTAAAGATGTGGAGACTTGGGAGGGGGGTCTTTCTGTTTCCATGTGACCCTGAACTACCCTCCAATCCAGCAGACTTTTTAGTGAAGGGTCTCCATAACTAGACTCTAACAGACTTGGTTGTGCACAAGGATCTCAGCTGACCCAAGGCACTGACAGACTAATCAAATACAAAGGGTTTGAGAAAATCTTCTCTTTCACATGACAAGATCTTTGAACTTACATGACACAGTTCATGCAAATGTTATAGAAACTTCCCAGAAAACAAAATAATAGCCAAGATTTAAATAGTGAATTGGAACAAAAAAGATTGCTAAGAAGGGCTCATCCTTTAGAAACAGCCAAAATGTGTAGCTCACATATTACTGTTTTCTTCAAAGGTGGAAGTAATAATTCAGTTTTGAGCTAGGTCCTTATTGACCCACTTAGCTAGACACATATGTCTTTAATACTTTCAAGTACATTGATGATTTTCTCTTAAAAACTAAAGAACCCCTTATTTTCTTGTGATTTATTAATTGCCTATAAAGACAAAAGATACGTCACTGATGTGCATCATCCACTCCTCCTCTCTTGTAAGATGATGCAGTTCAGGTTTTGCAAAATCTATTTCTGTGACACCTAATAAGTTAGGTGACTACTAACTTAAAACTATATGAAGAAAGATGAGTTAAAACTGTTTCCTCTTACTGTGCATTTTTGTTCAATATGAAAAGGGGGAAAAGAACACACTTTAATGGTCTGGAAAGCAGATGAAATTCTCATTAATTCCTCCTCCTTATATTTTAAGCTAAGTTAGAAATTTCAACTGACCTAAATCCTGAAATTCAAACCGAATGAAATTATCAAGAGTGAATTTTTAATGATCGTGACAAACCCCGTGCATACGCTAAACAGAGCTGGAAAAATGCAGGATCTAAACTAACTTACAAGGATGGCAGATTTCCACTACAAATAATGTTTTTGTTAATGACTGATATCAGTCTTGCTTTATGACTCCAATATAGTTATGCTGTCTCAAATTGCTCAAACCCACTACATTGTGATTTTTTCATTTTTTATTGTAAGAAAATACTTATTAATAATTTTAGGGTCAAAATCTTACCTCTAAAGTAATCAGCAAGCATTATATAATCCAAGATAAGTCTCTCCTTCCAGTAATATTTAAGTGTTGCTAAGATGAAATATCAAGTCCACAAGTGCTTCTATTGTAACAAAATACAAATATCCATCTTGAACAAGATGATTTATTGAGTTCTTCCAGAACTGTTCTTGGAACTTACATAATTTAACATTTTTCATTAGTGATTTTGCCACAAAGGGCTAGAGGATATTAACTAAATATGATGGTGCCCTAAAACAAGAAGACATAATTAATATAAGAAGGATAAAGAATTATTTATAACTTGCAAACAGAATCAGAATAAAATTTGGCAAAAACATGTGCTCTGGAACTGAGAGGAAGAATTTCTGTCTTGAGCTTGGAACTCAGCAAACTTCAGGCAGAAGAGGAGAAAAAGCTTTGGATATTAATTGATCACAGGATAACTAAACCACTCTAATGCAGCTGTGGAAGAATCTGAGTGGAGCCCATTCTATTTTAACCAAGGTATTTTGGGCAGAAAAAAATAAGTATTAGTGTGATTGTATTAGTTGGACTGTACTTTGCAGTGTGTTAGCAGAAATTTCCTGTTAAAGCAAGATCATTTCAAATTAAAAAAAAATCATGAAACCAGAAATATCTGTCTTATGACACAGACTGGAAGACACTGCATTAAGGCTACTAAAATAAAGCTTGAGAAGCAATATAGTTACTTTCTATAAATATACTATGAGCTCATAGGAACATATGAAAATGATTTAAGCTAAATGACTATATGTGTCCATGTACATACAGCAAATAGACATAAACTGGAGAGAAATGAGCCATCAAAGAAAAAGAGTTCTTGAATATCCTCCCAGTAAATCAGCGCAGGCCAAGGACTGATACGACTCAGAAATGAAGTTTGAGCAAATAATGAAAAGAATTATGTGCTGTGGTGGTCCCTCATAACATGGTGCTGCTTACTGTGAGCAAAATGGCTGATGGATACCGAGGCCCGGGTTCTTCCCAAGCTCATTTTGGTGAGTAGAGGAAAGCCCAGGAACCAACCAGCACAATTCAACAACCCTGGATAGCTCATGGTGGGTGCTCATCAGGGGAGCAGTTGCTACCAGGGCACATGGAGAAACAAGTGCTGAACAGAGGAAGAATGGCGGTGGTTAAAATTGCTGAATACTGTGATACTGCTAGGGTGGATAGTGCCGCACTGACTGGCACATGCAGGAGGGGCAGGAGGAGACTGGAAGGGGAGGTGAGTTACAGCTGGCTAGAAAACCAACTGGAAAATTATATCTGCTAGTTGTGCACTTTTTATTTTCCATTGACTTAAAGACCTGGACTTAATCTTGAAAATTCATGCACTTGAAAAACCAAGTCTAAGATTTCTTGCACTGAACACTTCAAAATACTGTGTAAGTTAGGTTTTCTGACCTCAACTGACTTTAGTCTTTAACTGAAAACACTCAGCATTTTCTATGAAAAACCTTCACACAAATGTTTCATTTACAGTTGAACAAACATTTCATTTAAGGTTGCTACACTAAACATTAGAGATTCACACTATTTTAGGTATTTCCCTAGTAAAACACTATCTGTATTCCTTAAGTGTACTTTGTTTCTTGGCTGACTTTTCAGGAAAACCTCCTTAGCCTCAGCATATATTATCACAACTGAAGTATCTATACCACATATATACAATGTCTAATTTAACTGATGCCAATTCTTACTTACAGTATCAGCATAGGGAGATAAGTCACTTCTTTTCAGAAAAATCCTGTTGTAGGTGGGATTTTTTTGTTCTTTGGTTTTCAAATATAGAAGAATACTGGAGGAATCTGTTTCTCTGCTGCCTTCTGAAAGACCATGCCATGCCATGCCTTATATATACATACCTACTTCCCTCTTTTTTTTCCCTCATATATTCATTGTCCACTCAAAACAGGCATTACTGTAGTTCTTTCCAGACATTAGGTCAGAATTTGGTGCATGCATTATGGTGGTTAGTAAAACCTCTCAATTAAAATGTCATGTAGACAAGTAAACAGTTATATTTCTATTTGTGGAGGACAGTTTAGCTGGAAAATGATCAAAAAGAAACACCTGCTCCACTGTATTTTACAGTGAAAGAAGTAATTTTTCAGATAGTATGTTGTTTTTTGAAAGGTGGATACATACCGGAGAGAGATTTTGTGTTCACAGTGCAATTGGAATGGAGTCCAGGGCTGGGCATAGTCTACATCCACCTAATCCAAACCACATCCAGACGCACAGATTTGGTGTGCGCAGTGGCATCTGCCAGCACTTCGGGAACACTTTTGAAAGGAATAAGGAATGTGATTACAAAGATATCATAGAAGACGTTTTATATATTTAGAAGATGTTGCAGCTGAGCAGTTGGCTGTGCATCCCTTGTTGGGTGCCAGGTCCCAGAGCAGAAAGGGATTGCAGGGGTAGCTTGCGGGGCTCAGCTGGGGAGGGTACACACAATAAGTGCTGCCTGGGAAAGAAGGAAGTGAGGAGGGAGGCTTCAAGAATAGGAGATGCAGCAGTGAGTAGCATCACCACTGATGGCAAGAGGTGAGACCATGAAGGCAGGTCTGAGTGTCACACATGTACTCTTTGATGTGCCTGCATGCTGAGCGCAGGGAGAGATGGCTTGACCTAAAAGGAAGCAAACAGATGGGACCTGGAAAAGTTGTTGTAATCTTCCTAAATAGCTATCTCGAAATGCAGCTAAAGTTGGCACAGCTCTCATCTACAATACTTGCACACTGGCAGCTCACCAAGTTGTTTCAGCCTTGCTGTCCATAAAAAGATCTCTGACAATATTCAAATGCAAGCCAGCTTCTGACTGTCCAGGTAAGTGTTTTCCTGGGCAAACACAGATCACAGAAGGACCTGCAGGAGTTCTGAAAAGATTTGGTAGTTCTCACTCTCTTGTCCATGTACTCTGTGTGTTGCCTGAGCAGTATTTTTCCTTGGCAGTATCTTTAAACCTCTTGAAATCTGCACTCTGCTTGGGACTCAGCACGTAGGTCCAAAAAGCACTCATGACCTGACTATCTGCAATGTCCAGACTCTATCCACAGTCATCAAAACGGATACAACTAGGGAGGTTAAATCCAAATCTCTTAGAAACATAGAGCTAATATATTATGCATTTATATGTAATATATCATTATATGTTATTATATATCACATGAAACCCATCTCAATATCAGTTCCCCAATTTCTCCTGCCTTCCACAAATGGCAGTAGCTCTAGACACAGTTCCTTATCTTTCCCAAGAATGACTGAACAATCCTGCATTGTTCCTTTTCTATTCTGACTTTTTCTCCCCAGGAAAAAAGCCTGTCCTTTGTTAAAATTATCAAATAAATTTCATTATTTTGATTTGGCCTTGTGTGCTAATAATTAGGAATTTGGATTCTCTTTTGATAAAGTTTGTTTGCAGCAATGAAAATGTAGAACTGTAACAATTAACCCTTGGCCACAAGTTACTTTCTGTAATAAAATGTAGACTGATTTTGCCTCTCTGGTAGGCTTAATTAATTGGTTGCTTAAAAAACCACATAATTATAACTAAAATTGTATATAAGCTTTACCAATAAATCCAACTGGCTAAATTTCTTTGCTTGTTCCATTTGAACATCTCGTTAACATAGCTGGTTAGAAACTTCTCTATGCGTACTTGTGCAAATGTGGTTTTAGCTTTAGTTTAAGCAAAGTAAGTTAATCTATGGTGTCTAGACTTTCTTTCCCACACGACTCCAGTATGGATGGTTTTGACCAGCACTATCCCAACCTGTATAATTTATACATCTGTAGTATATTTTCTCTGTATGCAGGCCAAGTTCCTGTGTAGATGGATCTCTGCCAAAGAACTTTTCCAGTCCTTCTTGTTTTATCACTCAAGCCATGATTCTAACACTGATTCACTTATTACTGCAAATCAACAGGAACCCAACACAAATTTGTTAAAAACTATCTAATGAAAGTATAACAAAATCATCTTTCTTTTTATTCTTCTGGTTTTATGCTTTTGTTAATATTTCAAATTTGCAGTTAAATGTAATTTGTCAAGCTGTTTCTTGGTGCTAGAAGAAGAAATCTTCTCCATTTCTTACATTCCTTTTGATTTCTTGCAAAGGGATTCATGGCTGTTGAAATAATTTAATTAAACCTAAATATTTGGAACGTAAGATGGTAATTTGTTTCAGGCAATTCTGCATAGACAGTTTTAAATGTACTGCCCAAAGCAACCAGATTTAAAAGATTCTTTAAAGATTGCTTTTAAAATAAAATATGAATGATAATGCAAGTCTAATCTCTAATGTCATCTCACCTGCAGATTTTGACCTTGTTTGGAGAAAAAGTATTAAACTGATTGACTTTTTGAAAAGCAACAGAACTACTACCCTGGATTTGCTTTAGCCTGAGATTTTGTGTGCTTTGATTTCACCTTGGGCCCACTTAAACAGTGTGGAGACAATGTTTAATGACCAAAATACACACAGGATTTTATAAAAAATATGGTTGAAAAGGACATCAAATTACTTCAGCCTTAGGGCTTGGTCTTAACATGTTTTTCAGTAGTTTATTCAGAGGGACATATTGCATTTAATTGGCTGAGTTGCAACCCTTGGAAACAGGATTCAAGTCCTGTTGGTGCTTACCTTTTTAGGATCTTCCTGTAACTCCCATAGTACCGGAATCAGTAGCTCACATTGAAGCTCATTTGCACGGGTTGTAACACTTGTTAATAGAGTAATCAAACCACTTGCAACTTCATGTTTCACCCACAAGAAAAGGAGAAAGGCAACTAACATGGTTGGCTGACAATTTCCAGGGTAGTGACTACTCAAATCATTCAACAAAGAGAGAGAAGCAATGTGTATCTGGATATATATTTACTACGTGACTCCTTTCCCCATCTCCAGAGCCAAGCACTGCATTCCAATCCTAATGTGCCTGGCTGCATTTTCAACCCTTTTTTGCCAAATCTCTGAAGCTCCTCTGGGGTTTCTTGAGTGGCTCAAGATGATGAGATACAGCAGATGTCTTTCCTGTGAGATTTCTGTTGTCTTTAGACAGGCTCAGGAGTTCTGAGCCCTACTAAACCTTTTTTGCTCACCACATCCTACTATCCTTTCAGCCTTTGTGAAGGACCGGACACAAGCATGTTTTGTCTCAAATGTTCTGACTGTTACAACGGGAAAGGTGTGATTGGAAAGGAGGGTCCCGGGGAGGTGGGGCAGACCTCTTCTGAATCAACATCCTGCTCCACCTTGGGACTCATGCCCAGTCTACCTGCTCCTCTGCTTACTTCCTGGAGAAAGGCTCAAAGTGGCTGTCTGCGCAGGTGCAAATGAAACAGCAGGAAAAATCTAGTTCACGTAAGAGGTATGCACCAAGTTAACTGTAAAAGGAAGTGGATAGGGCCCCCTTGTGCTCTTTTTCTTCCCTTTCTCTTTCACTCTTATTGTTTACCCCAGCTCTGGACCATCTATGTGGCAGGACCAGTGCAGCATCTAAGGACTGGTGATGTTCTTTGTTCTCTTTCTCTCTCTTCTGACTTTATTTCTGTCCTTCCTTGCTTTGCCTGTGTAAAGAACAGCTATCATATTCTACCCCAGACTCCATACTGAAGTTTGTTGCTAGAGTGGGGAGGGGAGCTTGTGGAAATGTGTTGTGGTTTGTGCCAGTACCTTTGAAAAGCAATGTTATGGTTTTTGCCAGCACCTTTGAGAAGTGGTATAGTGTGGCTTGTTAGCCAGCACCTTCGAGTACTGTGTTGTGCAAGTTGAGAGCTTAATTAAGTGTACAGTAAAAATTAAGGGCATATTAGCCACTGCTTTTGAGAAGTGTTAAAATTTAAGGACTTGTTAATCAATGCCTTATCTGTCTAAATAGTGGGCTGGTTGCCGAATCTAAGGCAACTATATAATAAAAGCATGAGAGTTCTTTGACACATAATCTTTGCTCAGCCTTAGGAAGACTTAGAATGAACATCATGTGCCATACCAGTGGGTCATGACAGCCTCCAAAGCAGCTCTTCTGCAGCATGTGAGACTTTGTTAAGCTCTTAAATAGCTATTTCCTATTTCATGATCCTCCTGACACCAATATCAGCAGCATCGAGTGGTTCTGGAACAGGCTTTTCCAGGAAAACAGGGTTAGTTTCATTAGCCATCCTCATTTGAGCTTCACGGGTAGCATGTGGAAAATCCATCATATCCTACCTGTTACTAAGTAGGCTACAGGCTGCTGCCATGGTTTGGAGAACTTGTTCCTTATCGATATTTCTTTTCCAACCTATTGTACTGCTGGTGCAGTTTTCCAGCCTTACAAATACTAGTTACCAATCATCTTCTCATCAAATCTGCTTTTCAGGATACATATTCTGCTCTTGGGATTCAGAAAGAGCCACCTGCATCTCGCTGTCTGAGCATGCTATGTACTTAGATATACGTACATGTACACATGCACAGTTATACATATATATAATATATATGTATAATGTAAAACATAATCCTGTTGCCATCCCTAAATGGAAAATATTCTGATAGCTCACAATTACTTTATTAAAAAAAACCCAAATTATATAATTTGTATTTATAATCACAAACATCTTGCTTCACAGTGGAATTACAAGCCACATTTTTCATGATATGACACATGAAGAATGAGACATATGTCTGCAAAACAAGGCATGCAAGTTGCTATGTAGAAGCAGAATCTTTGATTTTAAATATAATTCACAAGAATTCTTAGTCATTCCTATGCCTACTTAGTCATTCCTATGCCTTTCCTACTTGGGAGCAAAACACACTGAGGTCAGATTCAGTCACAGCTCAAGATAATATAACTCAGATTAGTTCATTGTGGTTACATTGGTGTGAACACTTTTTGAAATCTCAAGACAAAAGCTTGTAGTATAAATTATTTCAAGTGATAAACCCCACAGTACTGCTGTGCGGCATGTGGAAACACAGCTCTTTCATTGCTGCAGCCACCCGCCCTCCAGCAGCTTCTCCCTTGCTAGAGAGATCCATGCAATTTCCCCATTCAGGTGAAAGTTTATCCCTCTTGGCAAGCCATAAAACCTTCCTCCTCTGGGGCAGTGACAGTAGTTTGAAACAAGAGAATCTTTTATTTTCCTTTGTTTCAATGATAGCGTATTCCTTTGGCACAAGTGGAAGGCAGTTTCCCTGTGGCCCCACTAGCACATAGCTTGCCCCACCGACTGCACACAGAGACAGAAGGACACTTCCCTCTCGATGCAGCACCAGCTAAACACAAGGGCTGCACTATTAGCAAATTTCTCTTTTCCAAGGATCCTCTTTTATTGTTAAGTCCTCCCTGGGGTTTTACCTAGGACCATTCTGGAGTTACCAGCTATCTGGTAGAAAAGATAAAAATTGCATTTATAGAGACAACAGATATTTGTATAAACACAGACTTCCAGATATGTTTGAATGCCACAGAAAATGGAATTCCTTCTTTTCTTGGCCTGTCTCCAAACTTGAAAATAGTTTCCAGAAATAAGGAAGTTTTTGTTTATTCTACAAACTTGTAGGATACCACCACCAAAGTAAAATGAACAAAAACTCTACTTCAGAAAATGTTAGATCATATTTTTAAAACATTACTGTAACAGTCATGTGTGAGAGATTTAGAATTGGTCATCTATAGAGGGTTGCCTTCATATACTGAGTAGTAAGGTTCACCTACACTAGGATGCCAAAGTATGCCCTTGGAAATGATGTGCCAAGAAGTAACCCAAGTTTCTAGAGAAGGCAGAGGGGATAGCAGTGGTGCTCAGGAACCACTTGGTCCGCTTGCGCTGTGGTACACTGGCAGTATATTGACCCTTCTCATCGATTCAGTGCAGTCAATACTAAAATACAGCTCGTACTTTCCTTGAGTGCTTGTGATACAAAGCTCCAAATAATAGACACTCACCAGTGCCTGAATTTCTCTGATTTCCCATTTTTTATTTTCTCTCCACTCCTTTGCAGCAGCAGCTGCATTTGCTTCAAAGGCTTCAGGGAAAGGTCTGTCCACATAAAGTCTAGTCTTGCAGTGAGACATACAGCAGTTCTAACACTCCACAGAGTCCCAGCATGGTCTGACCTGTGGATGGCTTTACTCGTGGTCAAATATCTTGGGTCAAATTAGGCATTAGGCACTTCAGTTGATGTTAAATGTGATGGGTATTGGACAAGTCTGTGGTAGCTGTAAAGGCAAAAACTTTACAGTAATGAGCTACAACTTCTAGGTCTACGGCTTCCAAGTTTCCAGGGATATTCCTTATTCTTAATGATTTCATCATCCTCCAAGAGCTTGTTATGGTGACTGCAAGTAAAATGGAACTTATTTTCACAGATCCTGTAGACTTTGCTATACTTAGTGCTTAGTGATATTAGAAGACGGAATTTGGTGAAATGTATCCTCTCTGCTGTTCCCCTTTAGCATTGGTAATATGTTGGATAGTCTTTGGTTTAATGCTAATGTAGACCAAACCCAATCCAAAATCTAACAAACATCTCTGTTTATATTTTAAATAAATAGAATATGAAGCTAAACTTCTCTATATTGACATTTTTCAGCAATGTCAGTTGTGGTCTGTTGCAGAAGTAGATGTGAAATGCTTGAAAGCCTGCTCTCTGCAACTGTAGTTTAATATTAGTGGTCAAACCTAAGTTTTTACTTAAAGTAACTTATCTTAAAAGCTGTAGAAAAAGACTGTGACTGGTAGTGAGAACAATGACATTTCACTTTTTTTCATACAGGAATCAGATGGAAATCTTTAAATTTTTTGTTCTCCTTCAGGCTTTAATCTTTAGTTTTTTTCCTTCTGCTGCACAACTCTGCAGCATTTGGAAAAGATCATATGCCTGGTAGGAGATGTGTTGCCTTGTTTAAATATCTAGCTGATTAAGGATACAGACCAATTTAATACTTTGCTCAAATTTTACTTCAATCTCAGTCCTAAATTCTTTATAAAATAATCAAAATAGTAGCATCTGGGTATGCCAAGATAAGGTTCCAAAACATGAGGTTTTTATCCTAAAAACCCGAGTGCAGATACATGCCTTGTTTTCTCATACAGTTCCAGATTGAGTGCTTTGTGTATAAAAGCCTGACAACCCCCCTTGGTTGTATGGCTTTCAGTGTTGGGTTGACACATTATTTGTTTTCCATTACAGAGAAGGACATTTGACACTTCTTTCCATTTTGAATACCAGAAGAAATATGCCCACAGAGCCTTGAATTTGTGTTAGCCTTTAGAAAGAATTTATCACTCATGCTGATGGAACAAACTCAGAGCCTGGATGCACAGAAATCTCAATGCCCATTGCAAATATACCTTCCATTAAAATTAGTTTCACTTGCGACTTCTTGTTCTCAACCAAGTTAATTGCACACAAACTGTGAAAACTCGCAGCTCAAGGGAAAACTGAGTGTCAAACACCAAACTGCTTAAATTGTGCTGAGAGTGCCAGTGATCCAGTTTAGCAATCAGCCAGAAGCAAAGAAATGAGGCTTTAATCCCGGTCTCAACCTGTTGTCCTTCAGTGGACAGACCAGTGCCAGAACAGGCAGGAGCACCTGTAAGAAAACAGTGCCTCAGAGCTGTCACAGAAGTGATGCTAGCCCTGGCCTCGGGGACAAGACTGTCCCCTCTCCAGCTCTTTCCAGGGGAGGGAAGAACCACAACCTCCTCAAATCTGTCCCTCCCTTCTCTCAAGATAGAAGGATAGCAGAAGCGAGAACCATTGGTGTACTTCTGTTGTATTCTATACAATAACGTAGGAGGGATGCCACTCCATGTTAGAAAAAGTTGTATCATATTAAGTCTCATTGCAAGCTACTAGCCATCCATTAGGATGGTACAGCTTCACAGCAGATTAAAATATACTAGCGGCTTTGCGATTTAAACATTAGGTTTGTAATAGCCTTATCACAGGCTGAAATCCCAGCAGTATCAACTCTTTCTTTTGGCACGAGAAAATTAGTATTATGCAGTTGGTTTTCGTGCTTATTTCAAACAGGATACAGCTTTAAATGTAAAGGGTGTCTTTATGAATGTGATTCCAAAGTACTTTCTTTAAAAGGGAAGGAGATTGATTTTATTTTTACCTTCTACTTGCTTTGAAAACTGAGCTGAACAAATAATTGTGAAACCTAAAGCAATCCCCCAAATTGCATATATATGTACATATTTATACATATATATGTGCACGCATGATATTGTATTAACACTCCATATGAATAATTTATTTTTCCTTATATTGAATAGAATATACAATACTTCAATACAATACTTCCGGGCTTCAAAATAATACTTCAAGGCTTCAGTACTCTTGCAGATTAGACAGCAATTAGTTTGGGGTCAAGTCCACATGAGTACAGAAGGCCTTGCAGATACTGCATGTACCGTGTTGCAATCCTGTGCAGGAGTCAAAGAGGACATTCAGATATTGCATGCTTCTCCCTAAGTACCAGTTACACTCTCCATGTTCCGTTTCCCATTAATGGATCCTTTGACAAGGTCCCAGCGACAGCTCTTAGATACGTGCAAGCAGAAGTGGGAGACGTCAGAAAGTCTGAGCTCAGTTTGTAGGGGCTTATCCATCTGGCAGACAGCCTCACTCTAATGGTAAATCATCTAACATTTGGCAAGCAACCTCAGGGGTAAGATGTCAAAGCACAGAGGATATTTCCCTAGCAGCAGATAAGCTGATGACTGTTCATAATCTTTCCATTGCCAGCTCTTCAGTTGTTTCATGTCTCATGAGGAGAGCTCCCACAGCTACCTTGTCCTCCTAGAAGCTAGGTGGTTGACTGACACTGCATTATGTTGCAGGAGAATTTATTACAGTTTCTTGGCATGGAGTTTCTGGGTTTTGACACTTAAAAGTGAAATGTGCTTATGTGCCATCCTTTCTTTTTATCTTTACATTTCAAGACAAAGTTGTACTGCTTGGTCAGCCCTACAGATCCCTTTCTTTTGAATCTACCTTTCTTCATACCCATCTTGCACAAGCAGCACTTTGAACAGTGTTGTTGAATTGTTGCTTAAATAAAGGAGTTATGGACCGAAGTTCTAGTTCCCCACAAACATACAAAACATTACTGAAACACATAAGTGAAGGAATTTCCAGTCTCTCATTTATTCTTACATATAAACTTCACTTCTTTAAGGTTGTAAGTCAGAATTTAAAGGGCTGAAACTAATATCAGACCACTATTTTCCCTTGACACTGAAATTATGTGTTATCTGTAATGCATTGAACATGTAATGACATGAGATTTTACACCACTACAGGGCTGCCATACATTATTCATTAAAGGCTGAAGTTTCTAATAACGTGCGCATGTGCACTGGTGTCATCTTTTCTAATGATGCTAATCATCTGAAGGCAGTAGGGCAACTTCACAGGGTTAAATTTCATATATCTTTGCAGTTTAAGGGCCTAATTAGTTGTACAAATTTCTAAGTCCATAAATACAAAGGACTGGAACTTCCGATGACTTTTTACAGTGACCGCAGAGCATGATCAAGATCTGCTGGTGTTACTTGACTAGATTCATCCCAGCTCCCCTGTGCTGAGAGAACCTTGAGTACATCTCTGATGAAGGTCTCCATGACCTTTTACAGGATGGGACACACAGCTGCTGGCAGAGTTTGTATTCTACAAGAATAGAACTCTATGGGGCAAATTGAACCTCATATCAAATATCAGCAACTTCCCACCACCCCCTGTACAAATTGCTTTGACTCTGTATATTAAAGTTGCTCTCCATAGGATTTGGATAAGTTTATTACTCACAAACACATCCTAAAGAGTAAAGATGGTGATAGTAATTAATTTCCCGTTGCCTAATATACTCTTTGTGGATCACAACATGATGATAACACATAAAAATATACCAAACCCTTTAAAATATTGACTTTCTACAAAAGCGTTCTGTGTCTCAGTCTTGGTTATTAACCATTTTTGTGACTTCCTCCGTTGCTTCATAAAAGGTTATGCCCCAAACTATCTCTCACTTGTCAGGAAACTCCTATTAATTAAAATATTAAGCCTTGAAAATTTCACAGAAAATAACTATCTCGTGCAAGACTGCTTCACCATTAGATTAGAAGTTGCAAATAATTGATAAGCTGTGCCAGCATCACTAAACCAGTTCACCAACACTAATCAAACAAAACTCTCATACATAAGCATGTACTGTTGATAGGTGTAATTCCTGAAATAGATTCAGAAAACAATCATTAATGTGTCAGATATTCACAAATAACTCCATTCAACAGCACAGAAGACTGTTTGACTGATTCCAGGTACCAGAGCAAGAAACAAAGAAGAAAGTGCTTGTTTCAGTTAAAATATAGCAACTTTATTACATTCCACTACCTCAGTACATTTATAATTCTTTTAGGGATTATAGATAGTATTCCCAGAATAATGCAAATTTCCATGCAAATTTGCATTCAAGGATTTTGAACGTGACGGACCTCAATAACAGTTCCCATACTGTATTCAGTTTTACACGTTGTTTGCTAATCTTTCTATTTATGATTGCTATTGCAGTGGTCAGTCAGACCCAAACAATATGAGCGCTATCCAAGAGCAGGCCAAAAAAAGTCCCCTGCCCAGAAGGTCATGCTACCAGCAGATCTGATCTAAAAAAGACAAGAGAGGCAGGAGCTCAGCCGTCATCCTGCAAAGGAAAAGCTAAAAGTAAAAGCAATTTGCTCAAAACTTGGAGCGCACTGTGGATCTTCTCTCTCTGCCTTGGACTTGAGCTATAGGATTATGTTTTCTGTGATGACAGAATGAACTCTGACAGCCTAAATCTGAATGATCCTGGCCTCAGGAATCACTTATGTAATTGAAAGCAGTTGAGAGTACAGCATCAGGTTTTTTTCTCTCTCTTTCTTTCTTTTTTTTTCTTTTTCTTTTTTTTTCTTTTTTTTTTTTTTGCATGAGTTGTTTTCTGGTTAAGCAAAATGTTTGCCCTGCTCCAGCAGCAAAGAGCACACAGATGAGTTGCTGCCATGACATCTTGTCTAGGCAGCTGAGATGCTTTGGGAAAACACCTGTGATGCAAATACATGTTGTGCTTGCAAGCTTTGCCAAAGTAAACCTTTGGCATCCATGTGAACACTGCACTTCTCAGTCTTTTCTTCTTTCCCATCTTTTATTACCAGATCCCTTTTCTGCAAATTATAGAATAAAAAGTAAAGATGCACTTAATCTCAGCGTAGCCGCATAGGCAGGACTTGCTCACCCGAAGAAAAAAAGGAATAAACATCCTGTTATTCTTTTGCTGGTTAGCACAAATGGAAACAGCTTGAGCACAGGCTGGTGGCAATGAGCCAGGACTGTGATATTCTGCAACTGGAAACACTCACTTCTGATGTTCTGAACTTCTATAACTCTTATTATTGCTGCGTGGTGGCAGCTTCTTGGGCAACTGCTGGGCTTTACAGAGCACATTCCTCCTGTTGTCTGAGGCTGTCATGGGAAAAAAGTGCTTTTAAGTGAAGGCTCCAAAAGAAGACAAAGGACTGTCCTTTCCCTACCGTGAAAAACTCTAAGGATGTTAAATTAAAAATAATAAAAGTAGAGCATGCTCTGTGTCCAGAGACTACAGTACCACTCTGTACAACACTGATACAAGGAGGTGATGATGCCCAGTTTTGCCAATCCTTTGGAACTAATCTGCCATAAAACAGCATCTTAAACTCTTCTGCATGCCAAACAAACACCTACAACCAAAGCTAACTGCTATGGTCCCCAAAAAATGGAAGTCAAGAGTTGGCTTAGGGCATTTGTGTTACACTGAAGGTAATGACAAAACTGAGAAATGTATCAAAGGTCTTGAGGACAGAATCCAGTCCTACTAAGCTGGCAGGAAAATAAGAAGTTTAAATTTACGTATTAATAAAGGAGCAGTTTGCACATGTAGGGAACCTAGTGTGTATAGCAGGAAGGAAGATGTAATTGGTGGCAAATTTTAACAGATTGACGCAAAGAAGGAAAAAGTGACCATTGGGGAAGCAAATACTATCTACATAAAAGTGTCAGTATCAGAGATTTTAAGAAGAAATGTGAATGTGAGAGTAAGCATGAAGAAGTGGAGAGTAACAGAAGTTTTTAGTCAGTCTTGAAAATACCCTGGTTTGCTTTTCTGTTGCCTCTGTTCCAAGTAAATGGTGGCTGGGAGCAAATTGATACATATATATTCTGGGGACATTTCCTCTCTCATTACCAATACTTTTCGTTATTAGTTTCATGTAAGGCTCAAGACTAGAAATTTTCATCCTAAAAGAAATTTGGTTCCAGCCTCAAGATTCTCAGTTTCTTTGTAAACAACATAAAATTAAAATAAATAATATAAATTTATTTGGCTCCGTTTATTTGTGAAGAGTGCTCTACCAAATAAAAAAAGGAGGATGTAAGGGCTTCTGAAATAAATAAACCCTTTTTCATTTTGTAAAGGGGATCCAGTTAGAATTCTGTCATTGTTGTACCTACTGCATTTTAGTGCATTTTAGGTTGCATTTTAGTGATGATGTAGGTCTAGAGGCTTTTGCTCTGACCACCTCAGTCTGCTCATCTATTGCACCATATTACTTGCTAATGAAGACACAGCAAATTTTATATAAACCCCAGACTTTTAGAACAAACAACATATATGTCTGAAAAATGATCAAATTATCCTAACCAGGTTTCAGACTAAATTGGAGTCTGGAGTTTTGAATATAAATTGAACTGCAACTTTTTTATCAAACAGTGAGTGTCCCAGAAGATGTGCTACTGTTTTGATTACCACAGGACCTAATTCAAAACTCATTAAACTCACTAAAGGAGTTCATTCACCGGTCTGCAGTGTCCTTCCTTTCAGCTCATAATAATTTGTGTGCTTGGGTGGGAAGGACTTAACTAACACAAATTTTTTTGTTTAGGAGAAAAAAATCAAGTTTTTTATCTTTGTGAACAAATGACTATCTGCTCCTCTCTCTGATGCCAGTTAGGTATCTTTCAAATGATACAAGAATTCACAAAAAAAGCAAGTTTTTGTTCCACGTGCACCCACAGCCATAAAGCTCTGATCACCCTCAATGCCTGATACAAGCTGGAAAACAGTTATCATGGTACACGTGAAGTCCTACACTTGTCATTCCATTAAAAATACCTTATGCATGTACATGACCTCATGAAAAAGTAATAGAAGATAACTTACCAAAGGAAAATGAAATTAATTTTTATTTATTTTAGTTATTATTCACAAACTTTGCATCACTATATCAAAAGCCTCAGCTGGTAAAGCCATTTCAAGTATGAAGGAGCAAGTGGAGTTTTATGCCTGAGGAATGGTTATAATTATGAACAAAGACCAATTTTCACATTTATAAGCAAATTTATATGTCCAGTTATCCTTCTTCTGTTATGCAATTGTATTTTTTCATATGACACGAACAAGCCTCAGTCTTGGCAAAACATGATCTCGGATCTTTGCGTGAATAGTCTAAGACATTACCTTTGATTTCAGTATAGTTGGTCCTGAAAATTTCACCACCACTGAAAAATTTCTTTATTTATTACAGTAAAAATAACTTAGTGAAAATGCCATTTCAAAATAACACAAGAATTTTAGCCTGCATGCCTTTTTTTCTGCCATGGAAGATCTTGCAGGGTCATGTTATAGCCACAGTCACTGACATGCTTCAAAGGCTACCAACATTAATTTGGCAGCAACAGCCAACCATCATGCCAAAGCTGACTACAAATCCTTGTATTTCTGCTGTATTGTCTAAAGAAATATAACTGAAGGGTGAAAAAGAGTTCTTGGAGGAATTTTAAACTGGAGCCACACATCCGCAGTTATTGCCAAATAACTTTCAGGCAGCCCCTCCCCTGGGGGCACAGGACATTTATCATTACCCTTGCAAAAAAAGCCTGAGCATGGAAAATGCCAACAAAAACCTAAACAAAAGATGAATTAAAAAATAGCATTAAAGGCAGCAGGTTTAAGTTATGGAAATGTATATAATTTGTTTTGATTATGATGATGGTAAAATGTGGGTTTAAGAGGCTACTCTTGCAAATAATAACAACAATGAACGAATGAAGCACCAACCATAAGTGCCAAAGAAAGAAAACAGTGATATTCACCAGAGGCGAATGGTTCAGGAGGAGAAAACTCTGCTTGAAAGAGCTGAGCGATATAATGGCTTCAGAATGCATATAGGTAAATAAAGTCTTTCTGCCTAACTTTTCAGGTATACCCTTGTGTGAAAATTTTAAACAAATCACAAAGACAGATGCACATTTAGTTTCACATAGGAGAGCACTCCCTCTGACAGTGAGATGACCCCCATGCTGCTAGAAATGTTTTCTTTGCTCCTTCTTCATGATATGGATGTGAAAATTAGTATTCAGTTCAGTGTTGCCTTAAGTGCAGAGCACTCCGTTTTGGTGAGGGATAGTTAGGAGAAAATGGGTGCAAGAATACTTATCTTTATTTTATGACTCCGTGGTGCTTAAGTACAATAATTGTGTGAAGAATATATGGGGTCCAAGTGACACATTGGTTAAAATGGTATTAAAAATAGATATGGGCATTTGTTAAAACACTTAGCTGAATTTGCAATTATACATAGCATTTGGAGGAAGTTTAGCAAAGTTCCAAAAGCAACACTGATTTCTTTAACTAAAAAACCCCCAAAGCTAATAGTTCAAATAAGTTCCAGAAACCGCCTGGAGAGGTTAATAAAAAATATATCCTCTTGATGTCCTCTTCAAGACATTTCCAGATTATAAAGTTTTTCTTATACATAGTTAAAGTTGTCTACAGAAATATACTACTGTCTACCAAAACTCAGGTTTTTTAATAATTGTACGTATATACACACACCCCCCCCACACCTCCTATACATACACCTCCTATAGACACACCCCTGTGCACATACAATGTATATAATAGCATATATACTGTACTAGTGCACATTCTAGATATACTGTTTTATACAAACATATTTAAGAAAAATGTTTTCTCCTGTTGAACACACTAACATTTTAACAGATCAGTGGAAGGAGAGGAAGTATAATTTAAGTACTATGCTTTTAATAGTAGCAATTAATAGAAGAGATATCAAAAAATTAAGTATTGTGAGTTACAGTAATGTATAGCATATAATAATGAATGAGAATTAAAGATGTCAAAATAACTTCTAGTATTCAGCAACAAATGACGTCCCTATAAAATTATATTATCTATGGGCATGATCTTAAATAATATACTGTCATTTATTTTTCTCTCATAAAGGATTATTTTTGTTTCTATTTTTTACAACATTAGACATATATTTCATTTATTTGTAAAAAAAAAGTAAATAAATATATATAACTACTATAACATCTATAATTTTTAGGTAGTGCAGTAGTTAACATTGGATGCAGCTGCTATTAATGTTTATTAAAGACAGCATGTACAGCATTATAAATCGATTGTCAAAGTACATATATGTTTCTGTGATTCAGTGAGTGTTTGGGAGCAAAACACCTACAAAATCTGTTGCCAAATTACAGCAAAATTCTCCAAAGCCAAAGCTAATATCCTTGTTCATCCATTTTCTTCATCTTTGGATATCTGTGCTTTATTAAGTGATAGAACTGGAACATTTTCTTTTATTTTCTTTTTTCTTTTGTCTGTCTGAGTTTACTACCTCGGGTTGCTTCTTTTTTTAAAAAAATTGTATTGTGCACGTGAATGAAGGAGATTGTCCTTAGCTAGGTAAGTTAATGCATTTCAGCGAATTGGTTTCCATTAGTAAAACACAGCAGCTTTTGCTCAAAGGCCTTAGATGTATCAAAGGCATCATACTGTTTTTACACAGAGTCATACTTTTGATTTGTTGGCATTTAACATCAAACTTTGGAGGTGAGATCACAAGTGCATGGTACAGTGGTTTATATCCACCACTCAAGCACTGTGTGGTTGAGACAACTGAAGGACAGGAAGCCATCCAGAGGGACCTGGACAAGCTTGAGAAGTGGTCCCATGAAAATCTTGGTAGGTTTAACAAGGCCAAATGCAAGGCACTGCACCTGGTTTAGGGAAACCCTGGGCATCAGTCTAAGCTGGGGGATGAACAGATTGAGAGCAGCCCTGCAGAGAAAAACTTGGGATGCTGGTGGATGAGAGGCTGGACATGAGCCAGCAATGTGCACTTGGAGCCCAGAAAGCCAATCCCATCCAGACCTGCATCCAAATCAGCATGGGCAGCTGGTTGAGGGAGGGGATTCTGCTGCTGTGCTCTGGTGAGACCCCACCTGCAGTGCTGCATCCAGCTCTGGAGCCCCCAACACAAGAAGGACATGAATCTGTTGGGGTGAGTTCAGAGGAGGCCACCAAGGTGATGGATGGATGCACCATTCCTGTGATGAAAGGCTGAGGCAATTGGGATTGTTCAGCCTGGAGAAGAAAAGGCTTTGGGGTGACCTACTTGTGACTGCCTCTTGCAGGACAGAGCCTGCAATAGAGATGGAGAGGGACTTTTTACAATTGGGGATGGCTTCAAATTGAAAGAGAGTTGGTTTAGATTAGATATTGGGAAGAAATTCTTTACTGTGAGAGTAATGAGGCACTGGAACAGGTTGCCCAGAGATGTTGTGGATACCACCAAGTGCTCAGGGCCAGGTTGGATGAACAACCTGGTCTGATGAAAGGTGTCCCTGACTGTGGGAGGTGGGTTGGGACTGTATGATCTTTATTGTCCCTTCCAACCCAAGCCATTCTATGATTCTATTATTCTGTGATAAGCATTTTGCTGCACTGAGATGGATTTATATACTTGTATTAACAAATGCACCCAAAATATTAAAAACCAAGATTTATCCAAAGCTATCTGAGCCGTTTTCACCCCCCTTATGAGGACAGATAGAGATATTTTGCACATATTGGCTTGTACAAATGAATGATATCTAAAACAAAGATTGAGCAGTTTGTATCAAATTTAAATGATCATGTACTTCATTGCTGTATAGACAAGAAAGTACAGATACATTGGCGTGTGAACAAAAAAAGCCTCAGAAAGAAGATGTAGTATATACAGGGAAAAAATGCCAAAGTTCAGATTACGAAAGTGGTAGGTTAACAATATTATAGTAGGCAACCCTCTTGCATACCCCACCTGAGGAAGCATTTGTGGCTACAGGAACATGTTTCTTTTGAGCAACATATGTGTGGAAGGAGGCAATGGCTCCACTTAAGGAGTGCATTTTCAGAGAAACACAAGGTGACAAAGCCCAGACTCATGCTCTGACCTCACTTCATGCTGAGAACTTTTTGATATAAAGCATGGGGAGAGCTTCCCCCTCTGCCCCTCTCTTGATATAAACAGGGATGCAGCAGCTCCTTCTAAATCATGGCTGCTACTGCTGTGCTTTTAGCACAGGCACAGGCCAAATCTGCCAATTTCATGTTCATTTAAAAAGATCTGGCAGCCATCAAGATTTGAATCATACCAGTCCACAGTAAACAAAAATTTGGAAGATTTCAGAAAAAAAACCCTAGACAACAAAAACAAACAAACAAATAAAACAACAACAAAAAAAACCAAACAAAAAACCAACACAGCACCAAACCAAACCAAACCAAACCAAAACCAACCAAAAAAAATTCCACCCTGAAATTTCATATCCTTTCAAGTGGATTTTTCTTTCCCCCAGACTGGAGCTATTTTTAAATCCTATTTCCTTAGTGTTCTTTCCAAAGCAGAGCAAAATCTCTCCTTCACACCTACAAGTTAAAGTTGCTTTCTCTTTATTTGCACAGGCCACTGAACTATTCCTATGTTCCTTATGCTCCAAAAAGTTCAGCTTGCACAAGAAACTCTTATATCTGGGTTACATCAAGTAGTGTTCACTCTGGTTCAGACAGCAATTTCCTTGCCAAGTTTAATATTATTAATCCCTTGGTAAGCTGAAAGGAAAAATATCTGGTTCTAAACTCCTCATAAAGGGAAGAAGGGAAATCTACCCTTGTGGGAGCCAAGAGGGGGGAGTAAAAATCTAATCTGTGGAATTTTAACCATATTTATGAACAGTGCTGTTAGAAGTAAAAGAATAAGAAAGGTTCAAGTAAATTTCAGCTCCTAATAAATACAATTAATTAAAATATTTACAACAAGATGGATGTTTTTAACATAACTGCTAGTTCATTTTTAATAAGAAAACACTAAGGTAACTCCAGACTCACTCATGTGTCTTAAAAAATCATTTTGCTCCAGATACGATAGGTATTACCTTTCCCCTACATATTGTAAAATTTATTAACTAAATTTCTCTGGCTGGATCAGCATAAAACTGATGTAGATGTATGTGGAAAAAATTTGCCTTAGGTGAAGACATTCCAATAGAGGTGTGGAAAAATTGCTAAACATGCACACTTGTGCTTTATGACAGGAGGTAACTCTTGCAGTGTCAGCCCCTTCACTGCTGATCTCTGGGTACAGTATCCTCACAGGCAGTCACAAAGGACACTTTGCATTTCCCTCCCTGGATTACTCAAAATGAGAACCATGTGTAGAGTTTATATATAATATTTTACTTTCTTTATATGTTGCTTAAATCCTTCTGAAAATGTTTGTAAGAGTAACCCATAGGGTAAACATGTTCTCAATAGTGACTTTATAAGCATTTTTATGTACAAGCTAGGAAACAAATAACACTTCAATAAAATGATGTTTCATTGTTGCTTACTGCCATCAGAATCCAAGGTAACCCGTGCCAGTAGGGGTAATTGCTACAGTGGCAAACTGCGCCCCACCATCCCAGCATGCTGGTGAGTGCAAGTAGTACTTGGCATAGCCAAAGACAAAACCTGTTTCACTTGGCATTAACTAGCAGTGCAGGCTGGATGATTGAGCTGCACACAAGCCAAGGAGAAACCATCTATTCAGCTGCCTGGTTAGTTAGGTCCGGTTGGCTAAATGAAAATTCAGGTTTAAACACTGGAATACAGCACTCTAATGTATAGGATTTCACGAAGAGTTCATTTTTCCTGGCATTTACTTTTCTTCCATGTTATTTCACTCCCTCAGGAAATCTCTCAAATATCTTTTGGTGTGAGCAATACGTCTACCAAAGCATTAGCAAGAAAACATCTTTGCAACAAATGATATGCCAGAATATTTAGGACAATCCCTTCAGGGTTTTCTTACATGATACTTAGTAACAATAGTTAGACCAGTTATACTGAAAAAATGTCCAGATGCACAGGATTGCATTTCACATGTGTTCTCATTGCTATGATCCTCCAAGTCCCTTGTGTAAATATATTAACTTACATCTCTGAAAAATCAGTAAACCATTTTAACATGCTAAGTTGTTCATGTCACATGCTGAATTGTTGTTTGAAAGAAAACACCATCAATTTTTTAATAGAAAAGTAAAATAAACTCAGACCGTATTCAGGCAGTCAAATCCCTAAGACTAAACCATGTTTCGAGACCTTATTCCACATCTTCCTGCACACACACGATATATTATTTTCATTGTCACAACAGATTGCTAAAGCATACATTTAAATAAAAGATCAATTTTCCAGATTTCAAAACTCTGTGTGAACCACTACTGAGACATAGGCATACGGCAACATCCCTGTGGGGCAGATGATTTAACCTTCACACTGAGGTGAACACTATGCAAATTCAAGATATCAGGGAGGTGTGGTGTAACTTGAGAAGGTCCTCAAGTGTTCTGAATTCCACATCATAACTCCTAATCATAAACAAAATACAATAAAGTACTATGTGGATATTAGCCACAGGTTCCTCTTCAAGCAGCCCTTCCACCGAGCATGTCTTTTCCTTCATTCAAATACTCTTAGCAGAATATGTCCTTAATGAATATGAGAGCAAATTTTAAGGTTTTATCAGATCCTAGTAAAAGAAAAGTTCTTTCAGAAGGCTGAAGCATATAGTGTACAAAAATAAGGTGCAACGAGAGAAATAGCAGCATAAAAGGGGGAAAAAAAAGACAGCTGTTATGCAGTCATTTTGAGCTGATCATAAATTTTTATTAAAGTAGCTTTACTAAGACATATGAGTTAAGCCTGTTTGACCTGGTTATGGGTAATAAGTTTTGCATATTTTGTGTTTGGATATTCCTCCTGTATCTTCTGCTTCTGCTATCTTTTACATACCGCATTGAGATGATTCACTCCATAGAAAATGTCTTTTGTTCTCCTTTGGCTAGATCTAAAGCAAAGGTATTCTTGCAGATTTTGTTTTATACCACATTTATATGGAATTATCTTTATGCATGAATGAAAATGAAATATTCTAACCTAGTTCATTCATATTTGTAGAGCAGGATGCAAGGCTGTTACAGAAAAGAAGGTAACAGGAACCCCATACACAGTGCTATATGGCAAAGGTGAGAGGTTCTCGTGCCCAATGTGCTTCAGAAATCACTGTATTTCTACATGAAAACAAAACAAAACGAAACAACCTTTCTCCAACTCTGAGACAGCATTTACACCACCTGACAACCATTTAAGTTTCTTGAAGTCGGAATATGCTTCGCTTTGCTCACAATACGTGCCATGGCACAAGATTAAGAAACAAAGCTCTTTGCTTCTACTGAGAGTCTCCCAATAACCAGTACAGTTACTGTTTAGTTTGCCTCACAAGCGAACTTTTCTTCCTTAATGAGAAGAAAACATATAAGAGAAAAAGAATGATGCTGATATGAATTGACAGAGACTGGAAAGATTGGTGTCTGAAGACATTTTGGGATGCATGGTGGGGGGGTAGGGGGCAGGTCAGGCTTTGCCATGGTGAGGCAGTGAACTGCCCCACAGCCCCCAGCCCTGGAGCCTCTATCCCAGCCTGGCAGCGGTGCCAGTCACTGGCACACCAGAGGCAATGCTCCACTCTGCCCTAACCCAGCTCCTGAGTGGCCAAATGACCAGAAGTCTCACCTGGGTGAAAGACCTAGGAAGGCCAAGGGGTATTTAAGGCCGAACATGAGGCAAAACATTTGCCTACCTTCATCTTGGAATTCCTATCTGAATACCACTGGAACCCAGGAGTTGGTAGCTATATGCATGCTTTTCTGTATCTTTTCTGTCTTTCTCTCTTTCTTTTTCTTCTAATTCCCTCTTCTTGGAACATTTTGAGTAACATAACATTGAATGGGTTTAATATTTGCTAAGTCAAATAGGCCAAGTTAATGCTCTGAGAAGTGTTTTATGTTGATTGGATGTTGTACTAAATCTTTTACCAAAATTTCCCGACTTTCTAAAGTTTGCCGGTAAAGTTGTTTTGACCTCTTGAGAATATCTGGTTGGTATTTCTCTCATGCTTCCTACTCAGAGTTACAAGAACCATTGTAACACCTTTCAAAAGTGTCATCGAGCAAGTCGATTGAGGCCTTGCAATGGATATTATTTGTTCATTTCAGTACCACCCATTTAATGGCAAACCCACCCTTTTCTTTCCAGTCTCTATCTTCCACATGCTTAGCCCTTCCCTGGCATATCCAAAAATTAGCTGCTTAGGGTGCAAAATTTGAAGCTATGTAAATTCTAACTTTCTCAGTGGAGTTTAAAAACGCCTAGCTGATTAAATTGTGGTCTTAAAACAGTCATTACTGTACCAAAAAAAAAACCCAAACAGAGTAACCCAAAACAAAACAAAACCAAACCAAAAAAAAAAAAAAAAAAAGAAAAGAAAACCAACAAAAAAAACCACAAAAAAAATTTCCAAAACTATTAAATACAAAGAACAAATACACAGGTCTGTGCTAAGAGAGGACAGATGAATCTTATGCATAATATGTACATCCATATTTTTCAAACATATAAAGTCACAGGATGGGTCTGAAAGAACCTCTTAGAAGAGTTCTGCAATTGAATGGTGGGAAAACAACACTATTGATTACTTTTATGTATAAAAAGATTGTCATTGTGTGTAACAGTATTTATCCTAGCCGTTTTTCAAAAGATGTCATTACACTGCTACATGCTTAACCTACAGGGATGGAAAGGTGAGATAAAATAATTGTCTCCTTCCTCTGACTTCCTTTCAGACAGAATTGCCTAACTCCACGTGTTAGCATGGATAATTCCTGAGACTTAGCTCTGAGCATAGACAAACTATCTAGCTGGTCAGCTAACTGCCCCTGTACAGCAGTAAGAGTAAAACCTCTCTGCCAATCATTCAAGAGTGGTGGTCATATTTAAATCTAGTAGAATTTATTTTATTTCATAATTTTCCGCTGAAATAAAATACTATTGAGTAGGAGATTAATGTGAGTATTGGGTCATTAAACAGTTCTGTGTCACTTCAAATGCAAGGTACATAATTTTCAGAAAGTGTCAATGTGATTGGATCTTTTCTGTTCCAAAAAAAATCCTGAGCCCTGTAGCTACACCTGTAGCAACACCTTTAATAATGAAATTCACGTAATTTATTGCTTTGATGAAGCACTGCTTGTGTATTTCATCTTTGAAAAGTTTAACTACAGTTATGTTTAATGTTGTTTTTTATTAAATTTGATGTCCTGACAAGTAGAAAACATTTCAGGAATATTTTCCTTTTTTGTTTACACCACAGGAAAAGTCAAATGCATCCAAAAAGAAGAAAGAAAAAAATAAACCACTGCTGACAGTAATCCCCTACCGTGGTTGTGACATCTTTGAAAAGCAGGATTTTATTACTTCTATTTCTCTTCAGGTGTTTATCAAATTCCTTGATTTTTGGAAGTGTATATGCTAAAATTGGCTAGTAGTACCTTGACTCATAGAAAATTATGGGGTTTTTTCCCTCTCTTATATTTACAGGGTATCTGTTATCAGAATCATAAACTGTATCTCACTAACATCAATTTACCTTCCAATGGTTTTAATTTTAAATTTTCCAACAAAACCAGCTGCTTCAAATCCAAAAACTGTCCTATCAGAAGTAGATTCTTTTACAAACACTGTAAACTATTCAAATTTGAAGATAATCTCTAAGGAACTGAAAAGCATTGTAGCAAATATATTGCTTCTTTTTCACCCTAACTTTGATTGTTTCTCTTGGAGATGTATATTTGCAAGTATTGAGTAAAAACCTGATTGCTTTTATGTGAATTGTGAAAGCAAGAGGTGAAAATACTCAATGTTCCTCTTTTACACTGCTTTATGCAGTTAAGTGTAATTATTTTAGCATTAATTAAAAACGGTTTTGGAAATTTATAAGCACACTCATTAAAGTTAAAGAAGTGAGTTTTCCATCCAAGTATTTTTAAAAGGGAAATTATAATCACTTCTTGAATTACTGTTAATTTTAAAATTAACAGCCTTGAAATCATTAAATAGATATTAAAAACTGATTCCAACTTTATAGTTGGAAATATAGGCATATGAAATATATCTGCATTGATTAACTTTAATAGAGTTTTAATTTAGAACATTAAGTTCTGGAAACAGGTTATTTAAAATATAAAAGTGGTAAAGATGTTAAAATTTAAGCATTCAAGGTGAAATACTGTTGTTTTCTCAACAAAAAAGGAGAGGGCAATTATATTGACTATACATTTAACCAACCCTTTAGCTGTTTCTGAGACCAGCCTGTTACCAAAGTACATCAGAAAATAGTTAACCAGCACAGAGTTAAACTCCTGACAGAGGGGAAAGATGCTTCCCCTGGATATAGAGACTGCCAATCTTCTTCCTCCTTCTCCTACAAATTTGTAGGGAACATCTTTTTTGTCACAGTCTCCAGCTCATTTGTATCCTTACAAAAGTAGTTCTTATTACAAAGGGCTAATTAGAAGAAAAAGTTTCTCTTGGCCAACTTTCTAATGGGTCTATACATGAAATAGGACCTGCAGATCACATGGGAATGGACATATTAACATATTTCAGAGAGATCCAGCCTTTCATAGGCATTCCCAAAGAAAATGTATCTACAACAGTTGTTCTTTATTGATTTTGTTCTGTCACGCTTTCAATTTTCCTGTTCTTTAGTATTTAAAATAGTCAAAATTAATTTTTGGGACATTCTGGCTTCTTGCTGGTCATCACATTGGTTGAGAGAGGATAGAAAGAATTCACATAACTAAAATAGCCAGAATCATACCCTTGGAATAGCTTCAAAGGGAGACGTCTGAGGATGCAATGTGATGCAATAAGGCAGTTACTTAACAGGAATAAAAATGTTCAATCATTGTATACAATACAGCTCTGAAGAAGCAGGAAAGGGTAGGTAAAGCCTTCATTAGTGGTTTGGTTGTTCTTTTTTTGTTTATTTATTTCTTTGTTTTAGTTTTTTGTTTTTCTTAATAAGGTCAGGAATTCCTTCTTTTAGGCATGATCTAACTTCACAACGGAGAGCATTGTTATAATTTGAAAGGGAATAAGCTGAGGTTACAGACTGAAACTATGAAAGTGAAAGGATTTGAGAAAGCAAAGAAGATATTGAATTTTTATGACACAGTAAATGCCTACCTAGCATAAAAATTTCAAGACAAGTGATTTGTCCGAATAAACAACTTTAGTAGTAGAAAGGTTAGGCAGTAGAATCTTGTCATCCCAGGAACTTCACTGTGATCATTGCAAGGTCAGAGCAATATACTGCACAGTTGCCAAACTGGACACAAATTTGGGTGGGAAAACCAGTTTACAGCAGTGGTGTAAAATCATCATCAGAATTGCATGGAGAAAATGCTAAAAGTTTGTGCAACGCTGTCATTCACTTAACCTCCCTGAGGGAGGAATTAGGGGGAAAAACCAGAGTATTTCGTTTAATCTTGACTTCTATAGTGCATTCATATCGAATCTATCTACTGATTTAATTTTCTATTTCTTCAGCGTACATTCGAGATAGTACATAGATTAATCAGAACTATATGTTTACTAAAAACTAATCTCTAGAATATTTGACAAGGGAAAAATATGCCTCTGGATAAGCATCACCTACATGTCCCACTCACACATCCCATTGAATTCAGGCAACTAAACTGAATTTACAGTGAAAGTAAATTTCATATTATTCAGATAAACAAAGAGGACAGGAGAATAGCCTAGAGGAGGAACAGCCAGTATATACCTAGATGGACCATCTAAGAATCAAATTATTTTTATCACTCAGAGCTGAGGTCTTATATTCCTTCTGAGGAATTTATTATTATTATTTAGATTTTTCATAGCTTATCTGATCAGACTGTGAGGCCTAGGCACTTAAAATTGCTAGCTCTTACAAATTATTTGGCTTATTACAAAAAATGTATTTGAAAAAGGTATTTAATTCAGCTTCTGATGTAAAAATAAAATCATCATTATAATAGTAACAAAAGTATATTCTTATTTTGGAAAAATTAATGTAAACAGTAACAAGGACTACAAAGGGATTTCCAGATAAAAATCCATATACACATAACTTTGGGCACAACTGAAAATTGTTAATTTCCTGAACCAAAAAAACCACACCTGTGAATTTTGACACACAACCTAAGTGTAATACACTGGTAGCTATGTTATTTATAGTCACATGTACGGATGGCTGAGAGAAATAGTAATTTCGAATTTGTTTACTTGCTTTTACTCAAATGACAATCTTGACAATAATCTCTCTCTCCAAGTAATTTTTATGAGAATGTTTCATTCACAAAAGAAATATTTTCTATAGGTTTTGTCTATAACATTGCCAATGACAAAGGCAGTTTGCTCAGAAAGTCTTGAACATCAGTACAGAGGTTGACATCAAAAGCACAGTTAAATTACGGCTCTGAGAAAACACTATGAAGCTCAGTTAGGCGTTTGGAAAAACAAAATTTTCAGTTTTCCCTTGACAAAAAAACATAATGGTTGAACTTCTTTTCCTGACTAGGATCAACACCAACACAACCCAGGAAAGAGAAATTCTACCTTTTCAACATGATTAATCTATGATCATGAGAATAAAAAGAAGCATTGTTTCCAACCTAAGGAACCTTCTTTGGAGCTGCAGCTCATCAGCAAATATCAAGTAGATGCACTTTCCAAAATACTAATCTGAGTATTTCATCTAGGGTGATGGCCACGTATTTTATTTATTGGTATTTGCTGGTGATTTAGCTTAAATTTATTCTTTTTCAGCTTATCTGTAATTGTGTTTTTTCTGATGCAATTTTGGGAAGAAGGTTGAGGATAAAGTCTAGTTTCCTCGCAGTTATAAAATTGCCTTTTGTTTTTCTCATCTCCTTACAAAAAGATGGAGGGCAAAACACACCATACCTGTGAAGAAGGCATTGTGCATCAAATTACCTTTGTCAGTGGGGGGGGGTGCGGGAGGGCGGGGGAAGGGGGGAAGAACAGGTTGTGGTAGTGTATTTACCTTTACTTTTATAAAAGAACAATCAATATGCTTCTTTCAAGAATAAAATAGTCTTTTCAGTATGCCTGCACTGTCCTTATCTCAGTAGTCAAATCTACACCACAGCATCCTCCCTCCCTCTCTCCCTTTGTTGCAGAGAAGATCATGCTCCATGGGCTGGTGTTACAATCTGCCTCTGAAAGTGGGGTAACTGAGGTTCTTGCTAAAACACCCCTCGGAGCAAATTAGAATGAAGTGACACTGAATGACTGGGGTGTGAGTGTGTGTGTGTATAATGTATATTTTAGAACAATTTGATTGCAATGGAAAGGAATATATAGCCACTTAGGTTACTACTGATAGTAACACGACAATATAAAAGTATGAAAATATCACTTATGAAAATGTATAGGGAAAAGAAAGAAAGAGAAACAGCATAAAGGTAGATGGTAGAGAGGGAAATACTGGAGAAGAAAGATATCACCACCCATGGATCCAGCTACAAGACTTGATTGTTGCAATTCAGATGTGTGTTGGTTGAAGTGATGGTCGCTGTCTTGATCTGTCACGGTGGGGGAAGCCCATGAAACAAAGAGTTCAACAGGTTAATATGTGCTCAGGTTCAAGTGGGAATGCCCAGGCACTTTCCCTGGTGGGGTAGTTTTAGCACTGTGGATCATGCACTGCGGATCTGATGGAACCCCACAGAAATGAGTCTGGAGGTGCTTCGATGGTCACTGGTGGCCATAGATTCCATCTGCCCCATAACCTGGGGTGATCTTGGTTGACTGGTGATATGTTTATGAGCAGTTGCTTCCTTTCCCAGTTTGCCACAGTGGGAACTTTTGTCTGGATGCGCTAACCAGGTTGTGCTAGCCAGATCTCACCTCCACCAGGCCTGGAATCAGGGTCTTCTTGTCACAAATTCCTCCCTTCTGTGCTTATCTTAAGTTCCTGGTGTGGTGGCTTTTCTTACAGCAGGTTCCTTCTGTGGCCTTGACAGTGTTTGAGACAGGCAACTGTACCCTTTAAGTCCTTACAGATGAGGCTGCAGAGTGTCTTCCCTTTTGTAGGTCTAATAAAGCACCAGACTCAGTTTCTGAAGTCACATTTAAGTTACACAATTTTTAACAACAGTGCGCACATTAATGTGTGCTGTTGTGTCTTCACTTTCTTCTTAAGAGGAAGAGGAAGAGACTGTAGAAAGGATGAATAAGCCACAGAGAAAACATACCAGATCTCTAGCCAGGTGTAAGAGACGGTCCGAAAATCCCTCATCTGTCTCACGATCATCAGCGGGGATAGAGACTGAAGGACCCTAAAACTCCTAAGGGGAACAGGCACAGGAATCCTGGCCAGGCTGAAAGGAGGGGAATGCTTGCCAAGAATCTGCAGGCATGTACGCTGAACAGGTTGTTTCAGTGCTGTTCCTTGCTGCCCAGGCGGGGGGGAGCGGCACTGGAGAGAGCTGTACCTAGACCCTGCATTGTTATCGCTTCTCCACCTTTTGACTAATTGCCCCCCCCCAGGCGGGGGGGGAGCGGCACTGGAGCGAGCTGTGCCTAGACCCTGCATTGTTATTGCTTCTCCACCCTTTTGGCTAGTTGCCCCCCGCTTCTGAAAAGACTATAAAAGGACTTTCTGAAGAGACCCCCTTCGAGAGAGATCTCCCCACGGAAGAGAACGGACCACGAGGATCCCAACTCGCCGTTGGTAGCTATTAACCCCACCCCCCCCTTTTCTCTCTATCCTTTGTTTCCTTATATCTCTCCCTCTCTTCTATCGCATAATCATGCTGTTGGCACTCAATAAAAGTGCATTATTTTGATTAAGCATAAAACTTTTCCCCGTTTGTGCTTCTTTTGCACTCTGAGATCAGGATAACGAATCATCATGACCCCCGCTCGTGTTAGTGGATCGTGACACCAGGTCACACTGGAAATTAAAAAATATTTTTCAGATTATGAGCTCACATCACTTTCCAAACCCTTTAAGATTCTCAACTCTTCCAAATGTGGGAAAGCAATAACAGAAAAATGGATCACAGCTAAACCAGAAGTAAATTAAATGTTTTTCCCCTTTTTTTTCCCTAAAAGCTAGAACGTATTTATGTTATTTACAGCACTGTTCCTGTTAAGAAACCTACTCTTATACATTCTTTCTAATTTATCGAGCTCCATTGTAAGTAATGGTCCTGCTGGCTTTTCTGTAGCATTGTCTTTAGAATTTTGGAAGCAATCTGGAAAGAGCAGGAAAAGCTGTAAGCTGAGGAAAAAGTCTCAATTACAAGGCATACTTTGGCAAGTGTCAAAGCAATGAACATGTGGTAAATATTGACTTGGCCAAGCTAACCACTGCTTGCTTTGTCAGATAATACTATGGTAGGAATCACTTTTTTTGGGGGGCCCTTTCAAAACTCAGTAATTTGCAGTTTATCTAGAAAAATTATGGGTTTATGCATAAGTAGAAAGTTTTTTTTAACAGGAACATGTAATTTTTTTCAAGATTGGAAACTCTGGCAAATGTATATTTCCTTTTTCAGGGGCTATTATCTCCTTCTGAAGGAAAAAAGATTGATGATTCCCATATAGATTTATAATGTATTTTTAAAAGTGTAATTACTTATGCCAGTGATTATCTTGGTCCTTCAGAGTTTATATAAATGCCAAGAAGTACTCGATAGGACTTGGCATTGAATAGAAAGTGGACAATCATTTGAGATATGAGCAATTACTGGAAAAGTGTCAAGGAAGTAAACATCAATTGCTAATTTTGAATCTCTTCTAGAGAAAGCATATTCTTTTTTGAGAAAACTAGAAAAATCAGTACAACAAATTACTAGTACATGGAGAAAACCAAACTAGCTTTACAACCTATGACTATAGTGTCATGTGGTGGAATGGGCTTGAATATCAGAAATAGCACAGTGTCTGGGCTAGGCTATCCCTCTAGAACAGTTCAAAAGTTGTAATCGCAATGGTTTGGGGTATCAAAAGCTCAAAAGATGCTTTTTGGAAAGACTGATAGAGATCTTGCAATTCCTTTCAATTGAGGGAGACCCTGGGAACTTTGTGTGAGCAAAGAATAACTCAAGATCATAGAATCACAGAACTGTTCAAGTTGAAAAAGACCTTCAGTATCATCACGTCTAATCATTAACCCAGCGTTGTCAAGTCAACCACTAAACCATGTCCATAAGAACCATACCTACACATTTTTCAAATACCTCCAGGGATACTAAATGCAAGATCGTGGTTTTCTGCTCATTTTAAATGAATCAGACTGACAGAAAGCTTCATCTGAATATGAAAAGTATATGAAGTTTCCTTGTGTCGTCTCCTACAGTAAATAGAGAGGAACAACCCAGTATTTTGTTGAATTAGGATTATCTTTAAACGAATTTTGTTTCATGCGTATTTAGGGCTATTTAGGCTGAGCAACTAGTGTATTGGCATTTCTTGAAAGTGACAAGAAACGAATGGACATCTACTGCAATAAAGACACAATTTAATGAAGATGACTTGGGACATAAGGGAAGCTTGATTTTTATCAAGCTTATTGTACTCTGATTTTATTCATTGAGGCATTTGTCATATAATTTCAGCCTAAATATGCTAATAGCATTCCACACTATAATTGATCTTCTCTGGAAGAGGTTTCATGGTAGCACCCTAGTATTATATCTATGTTTAGAAAAGAAGACATCTCTATATTAAAGATAAGCCATGAAGAAGTTAATATTATACACTTGAAATATAATTCATTCTATACTTAGAAGGAAACGTATCTCATTCCTTCTTGTAATACTGGTCCCAGAGCTCCCAAACAAACAAAAGACTGTGTACAGGTACCAGTGATCCACAAGCCCCCCACATTACCCTCTGGCAAGGGACACCCCTTCCATCAGGCTGGAGCATGCTCCCAGGTGAGAACACAGTTCTACAGAGCTACAACACAACTTCTTTGAGGTATCATTGGAACAGGTAAGAGAAAATACCTACCTCCCCGCCTCAATTCCTCACAGGCATTTGGTAACCAATTACACTAGGCAGTTTAAACTTAGAAACAAACCAGTGTAGTCACCAACACACTTTTACTACTCGAGTTGTGTTCTTAAACCCTGGAAACTGGAGCTGTTTATGTTTCACAGTCATCTGGGCTGTAGAGATGGCAATTCAAACAATACTTTTTTAAACATTTAAATATTTTTTAAAACATTTAAAAGTATTTGTTTTTAAAAA
>VZTF01009699.1:0-26759 GCA_013397755.1 Cnemophilus loriae
GTCCCCTCATCCTCTTTGTCACCCTCTGCTCCAGGAGCTCCATGTCCCTCTTGTCCTGAGGAGCCCAGAACCGGACCCAGCACTCCAAACGTGCCTCAGCAGGGCTGAGCGGAGGGGCAGGGTCATCTCCCTGACCTGCTGGCAGTGCTCTTCCTAATGCACCCCAGGATCTTCTTGGCCACGAGGGCACTGCTGGCTCAGGGACAGCTTGTTGTCCACGCCCAGGTCCTGGGGAAGCTGTCAAAGCATACACATTCAGGATCACAGCAGATGAATTTCTACTCTTGCAGCACGATGAAGTCCTAATAACACTAATGAGCTAAAACAAGTACATAACTTAAAATTAACCAGTGAGGAGAAAGGGCTGAAACATGCTGACAGGCTTGTCCCTACTTGTACAAAAAAAGCTGCTCTTTTTTCTTTGGAACCGGGCAAATTTCCCGCCATCAGGAAGGGGAGGTCTTGGGGACCTTTTATAGCAACCATAGGTGAATAAAGATCACAGCTGTAGTGTATAAGATTCAGCTTGGTGTATATGATCTACCTGCTATAGTCATCTTATGACAGGTGAGGGCACTAAAAGATGATCTCTTCCCAATTCTCTGTTCTTAAGGCAGTATTAAAATTGCATTTTCTCTGAAAATGAGCTATTGAAATATAAGAAAAGGTAAGCTCCTTGAAGTGTCAGTTGCTCATTTTTATGTAAGTATCGTCTAGCTACTACTGACTATGTAGATTTTTAAATCACACAGATGAGTTTGAAACTAAAGAAATTATATCATAGAAGAAAAAATCATAATAATTCTGACTTTCTTTAGTATGTTATACTATCATGTCTTAATTTGTTGTGGACAGCTCCTCAAATTTACCAGAGTATGTGTAATAAAGGTGCTTTTTCCGTCTCTTTCCCTCTATGCCACAATAATGTCTTGCGTTCTTATTATATTTGGTTTAGGAGTATTTTATTGATCAGCTGAGGTCAGATGGAGTTGTTCATCTCCCTCGGCGTGTTACCAATGAAATTGCAAATAATACTCGATATGAATTTTACACACAAGGAGGAGTCATCTTTGCAACAAGTCGGATCCTTGTGGTAGATTTCCTTACTGACAGAATTCCTGCCAATCTCATTACTGGTAAGAACTTAATGAAATAAAGGTAAGAGTATTCTGTTCAAAAAGACACAAAGCTTAATTCTGTATGAAGAGTTGTACTAACAGGTACTGAGGTTGAAGAATTATTCCTTTTTTTTCCCCCACCAAGACTGAGGTAAAAGGAGCAAGTATGTAGTTCTTTCATATTTTTCTTTGGTTTTTTTCTCTAAACTTGTTTGCCTTATTTAATCATACAGTTTAAAAAGAATAATTGATTGCACTTGGTGAAATAGTGTCCTATTGGACACTGGCCTGTGATTAAAACTGATTTTAGATGTCATGCTTTATCAGCCATGCACACTACCTGTTTTTTTGTGTTAACAAATTACTCCTGATAACTTCTCATCAAAAATTACCTCACTAGTCTCTGTATTGACACACTTGGGCACTATGCAAATAGCAGTATTACAAAGTAATGCTGTTACTGTGATTGTAAAGATTTGGGGAATAGCTTGCAGCCTTTTTTTTTGTTGTGATATAGCAGCTATACATGGAAGATGTGAGAGTTACCCTTTTCTTCTCATTTTCCGTTTCCCTTCTCGTCCAGCCACTCTTGTTTTTGTGTTCCTGTCTAAGCTGGAAGCTGGAGAGCTGGAAAAAGAGATATCTAAGAGCCAGAGATATAAGAATATTTTACTGTTATCTAAGTGTTAACATCTTAATGATTAAACATAGCTGAATATTGTATGCTTAGAAGAATGCGAGTTTCTGCTTCAGAAGCTGTGCCTCCTTCCTTTTAGTCAATCTGTAACGAGCTCCACTCTAAAACATTTTGAACACTTTTATGCTGGAGTCAAAGAACACCAAATTTGTCAATGTTGGTATTTCTAAGTTCTAAAGAACTGAATAGGTTTTCTGGGCAACCTGTGATAATTTCTCTTCTTCCCTTGACTCCTTCCTCTCTACCTTTCTACCCTACCAAAGAAGAAAATTAAAAAAAAAAAAAAGATTAAAAGAAGAAATACGGTAAAGTTTTAAAAATGGTGCTGTCCTATAGTGCCACAGAGCTGTGACAGGTTTTGCATTGCCACCAGAGGTCGGTGTGAGAGCAGCTGCAATCGACTGGTGGCTTCATTCCCAGCCTCCCAACACCTGGATCCCTGTGCCTTGTCTGAGTGTGAGATTGTACAGCAAAACCAGCAAAATCTGGTAGTGGTGTTTTGTGAGGAGATAACAGCAAAAACCTTTCTAGGTGTTAAAAATGTCTTTTGTAAAATCAATGTGAATTAACATCTCATGAACTCATAAATCCAGCTAAATGAAGATAAGAAATTATCACTGAAGTAAAGCAGAATTATTCCTGGTGGTTTTAGCTGAGTAGCAATGATGTACTTGACAGCACAGTGAAACTGATGCAAGTGGTTTGATAAAAAATGGCAAGTTGTTTCTACCAAGGCTTACAGAGCAGGTGTGAACTCATTTCGTAAGCAGATATATATTGACTAAAAGCAGGAAGGTATTATGATAAACACAGTCTTACTGACCTGTTAGAAATTCTGTGTTTCCTGTCATGTCCATCTGGGGTCACATCTTGATAAACTGTATGTTGTTCAGAGGTGACTATGATCATTATTATGTACTGAAAAATTTGATTGATAGGACAGGTCTAACAATATCTAGATAGAAAAATACCTTGTAGTGGATTATTTCATTACTTAATCATGAATGGCAAGCAGATACATGGAAGTCTTTTTTTCTGGATGCTTTTTCATTTAGCAGGCAAAGGCATGTTAAAATCAATGGCTGGGTGCTGAGTTGAGGAGACTTGGTACCGAAGTTAAATGCTCTGTAAGTTTGTCAGCTTATGCAGGCACAGGGTAAAACCTGTGATGTTTGATGTCGTTTGCTTCCATTTTAGAAAAGCATTTATGATTCCACTGGAAGCTGTGAACAGATACCACATAGACCTCACTTCAGTAGGGGGAGAGAGGGAAAATAATGCAATGTGCTGTTTAATGTGATTAAGCATGAGGAAAAAACAAGCCTTGGTTTAGCAGGTCTCGGCTAAGTGAACTGTGAACACCAAAAGTGTTCGCCTCAAACACGTAATTAAATTAAACTCTTGTTTCATTTCTCTTTATTAATACGTGCTTGATAGATCTTTTATTCCTACTGCTCCCATAGCCATGAAACTGGTGGTGTACTCATACATTTGATAATACTTGCTGTCCTTGAGTGTGAATATGACTGTCAAATGGGAGAGAAAAGCAAAATAAATGTTTTCAGAAGTTCGTCGATTATGTAAACTTGAACTGTTACCAATGAAAGTTACTTGACAAGTTTGTAATCCCAGAATTTCTCTTAACAAAAGAATTCAACTATCACAGCCTTGAACATATCAAACTTGTTTGTTGTAACAATGTGTTATGTCGTGCATTTGCTTTTCCTGCTTTTAAAAGGCTCAAGTTCAAGTTATGCCTCAGGAGTAAAGAATTTTCTAAGCTAATAAGTCCTGCCATTCATGCACAAGCTTTTCTTTTTCCTGTTAAAGATGCATTTATTAACCCAGTTCTGTTACTTGGCAATTCCATGGTACTGAAACCGGGGAATCACTCGTTTCAACCCCAGAAAGTTTGCTCAACCCTCATTTTAGAATGTACAAACCTGGACCTTCCTATACTTTTTTTTAACTTGATTTTTTTTTTCTTTTGCCAGGCATTTTGGTGTACAAGGCACACAGAATCATTGAGTCCTGTCAGGAAGCATTTATCTTGCGACTTTATCGCCAGAAGAATAAGCAAGGCTTCATTAAAGCTTTTACAGATAATGCAGTTGCATTTAACACTGGCTTTTGTCATGTGGAAAGAGTGATGAAAAATCTTTTTGTTGGAAAGCTTTATCTGTGGCCAAGGTGAGGCACTTCTTTACTTCACTGGAGAGTTAAAGGAAAGATGAAAGATGTTACAGCGGGTTCCTAAGAAAATGAGGTGTATGCAGTCACACTGCTAATCTGTGTTCCCTCCTGTATTCCCAAACAAATTTTTTTCAGTTTTTGACAGAAGTAGTCTTAAAGATGCTGAATTTCTGAGAGTATTTTTGAAAATAGACTCAAATTAACTCTATTAAGGGGATGAACCTTATGGTAGAGTTGTCCTTTTAGTCAACAGAAATCACAGCAAAAAGTGACATTCTTAATAGTTTGAGAAAAACTTCACTTACTAAACGAGAGTATTTAAGCCATGAAGTGACAGAAAAACTGTCTCTCAGTTCTGCCATTCATGGAGGTGTTTGTTTCCAGCTGTGGTGACACTCCATGGATCTCTTTCTACGTGACAGATTTTTTTAATCTTTGTATACACCCATGTTGTGTATGAAGAATATTTCTTGATGACTGTTAAAAAACAAATTGCCAAGATGTGGCATGCACTGAGTCTTCCAGGAGCAGAGCCACGAATGGAACTGGACAATCTCTGATGATCCAGTCAGTGCTCTTGCCTTGAGCAGGAGCTCTGCCCATTTGTTCCGTTATTCTGGGCTGGAATGTGTTTCACTCCATCTTAATGAACGGTTCCTCTGCATTGTAAATTCCTTAACAGTCTGTCTTTCAGTATCCCAGGGATGTAGATGTGGACATACCTAGGGTGGGAAAGGTTGAGTAGAAGCTCTTTAGATTTCCTTCCTTGACTTCCATGAAAAGACCTGGGGCTCCAGGCTACAGTAAGGGAAATGTTCTCGGAGTTGCAGAGGTCAGCAGCCATCGGGTTCTCTGAGCCTCATCCTGTCAGGAACAGTCAGCTGGCATCTCTGGACCTGTGCAGCCGGAGTGGCTCCAAGGGCAGGGTTCCTACAAGGACCTGCAGGTTGTCATTGGAAGCTGGGAACGTCACAGGATCTGCTGGTGCAGCCATGTGATTTCAGAGAATTTCTGAATCCCTTCCAGTTTGTCCCTTATAACATTTTTTGGGCTTATTTTAATATTTGCTATGTGTGATGACGATGCAGAGTCCAGTGCAGTAATTTTCCATGGATCATTCACCAGCACTATAGGCTCACATGACTAGAATGACTACAGTCATAATTGTGGAACAGATGGTTTTCTGAGGCTGTTCATAAGATTGCAATCTTCACATCAGTAGAAACTGATTTTGGAATTAACTTACTTGTTTACATTTAAAAAAAAATGTAATTGTAGTTTGTACAAACTTTTGAGTATATTCTAAATTAAATAAAACTATCCATGTAAATCTTAAGAAGCTGTTTTTCTCTTAGATTTCATATAGCAGTGCACTCATTTTTAGAGAAGCATAAACCTGAAGTGGTGGAAATACACGTGGCAATGACCCCTGCTATGCTTGCTATCCAGACTGCAATCCTGGACATTCTGAACGCATGTCTGAAGGAACTCAAACGTTACAACCCAGCTCTTGAAGTAGAAGATCTATCTTTAGAGAATGCTATTGCTAAACCTTTTGACAAGGTAACCATTTTGATTGTTCTGCAGTGTCTAACTAATGGGATGTAGATCTCCAAAGTGCCTGCCGTGCAAACAGAAATGTTATTTGCAACATAAATGACCAGCAGCAGCTGAGTGTTCTCCCATGGCATGTTTATTACTGGTACAAGGTGATATAATGGTGATGTGACAGTTGCCAGTAGGGTTTTTGATGTATTGGTATTATTGTTCTTCCTTCATTTCCAAAGTCCCAACAGTAAGAACATCCCAATTTGTGATTATAATAATAATTGTTGCTGCTGTTATTAAAAAGACAGCTGCAACTTCAGCTCAGAATACTTTGGAAGTAAGTATCAGTTATTGCCACACACATACTCCCCTTTTCATTTTGAATTTCTTGCTTTTTTATTTTCTCTAGTAGGAGAAGCACTGTGCATAATAGACAATATGTACATGCATGCATCTGCTGTATCTTTAATCATTATGTATGTCAATAACTGTTCATTGTTATTTTTGACAGATCTGCAAAGTTTGGCACACGTGCTTTCGTTAGGGTGAAATGAATTGTCATAGTGCAACACAGTTATTGGTTAACTGTGATTTAATCTGGATGGAAGGCCTTCTGTACTTTAAATATTTGAAGGTTTTTTCTTGAGCTCTATAAGTCGCACATCTTCATGGTACCTGTCTTACTTTGGAAACTAAATGACATTATAACGGTTTTTGCTGTACCTAAGTAAAGGGCACCAGATACTAAATATAACAGGCCAGTACCAGTAAAATAAGGGTGGGGTTTTTTTAATTTTACCAGTATTTAATTATTAGATGGAAAGGAAAAAATTTACTGAAAACATTAAATTATATACATCTGCTAATTGCCGAAATGTTTTTCATAAAGACACCTATATTATGTTAACTTTGCTCAAATATGGTAACTTATATCAAAACAAATATCTCACCAGTACATCTTTATTTTGGGACCTGTAATAGCTGGGAAACCAGAGCATCCCCTGTAAAGTAAAAGAAAAAGTGCACTCTCAGCTTGGTTGGAAGCTATAATACAATACTGTATGTTTGACGCTCCAATCCAATTTTTATTTCCAGACAATACGTCACTATTTAGATCCTCTCTGGCATCAGCTTGGAGCTAAGACAAAGTCTTTGGTCCAGGATTTGAAGATCCTACGTACTTTGCTACTGTATCTAACCCAGTATGATTGTGTCACTTTCCTTAATCTCCTGGAGTCACTGAAAGCAAGTGAAAAAGCTTTTGGTGAGAATTCAGGTAAACATGGAATAACCATACAAGTTCATGCATGAAACAGTGCAATGTTGATGTTTTTAATTAACATTCCCAAACATATGAAGGTATCTAATTAGGTTTTACATAACCAGCCATAAGGACGTAGGTTTTTATTGACAGATAATTCTTTCATCTTCCCACTTAACTGCTGTTACTTCACAGTGTGAGATTTGCATCACATTTCTGTCTTTGATTAAGCTGGTGGTTACACAGCAAGCAGGTAGGGCAGGTATTCCAGCTGAGAGATCTGGGGCTTTTACTGCAGAGGGTTGGAACACATGCACATTGCAGATGTCAAACTACTGCTGCTTCCTTCTCATTTCCTCTCCAGGCTGGCTGTTCCTTGACTCCAGTACTTCAATGTTTATGAATGCTCGAGCTCGAGTTTATCGCATTGCAGATGAGAAACTGAATCAGAAAGGCAAAGGCTCTGAAAAACGTGATGTAAAGAAGGAAAATGGTATTGATCATTCCTAATTTTAAGTCTGAGAGTGTCACACGATTCCAAGTGCTTTGCATATTATTACTTGTGCTCTGGTTCCCTGCATGGACTTCCACAGCTCAGGATCTCAGTCTATTAGCTGGGATAAATAGAGACATAATCTTGGTTCCAAAAGCATATAATAAACAACATAAAGGAATCACGAAGAAGTAGGGGATTCTCCTAAGCTTGCTCAGCTGATCACTGGGAGAGCTTTTGTGGAATTGTTCTTGCATTACATTGGTGTTTAGCTTCATCTTTATTATCTTATGTGAAAGAGTAGGAGGCTGTGGTTGCTTTTATTAAAAAAATATATTCAGGAGTTTCAGAACTGAAGAATGAGTGAATATTTCAGCATTTTGCTTCACAAAAGCACTTATCTCCATTTTTAAATTTAAGAGTGTTCTCCAGCTCATTAGCATAACAAGTTGCATATGTAGGCTGTTGAATATCATATTTGCCAACAACCATCACGCTATTGACATCTAACCACTGATTTAAAGTCTGAAGGATATTTTGGCTGCAAGAGCTGCTATGTTCAATCTTACTTTGTTTCAGAGCTGAAAAGGGAATTGGTTCTAGAAGGTAACCCAAAATGGGAAGCTTTGAGAGAAGTACTGAAGGAGATTGAAAATGAGAATAAGAACAGTGACAGCCTTGGTGGTCCAGGTGAGAGAATACTAAATGATGTAAGTTTTCAGAGTACTTCTACTGGTTTGTACTTCTACTTGACCTTGGAGAGAAGCAACTAACTCTCTTCTGTAGTTTTATCAAAGAGCTAGTTTAAATATAGTAATTTGTGGCCTTAAGATGAGGAATTTATGTACATTATGTACATAGACTATGTAAAATTAGATAGTTTTACATAAACTCTTATTAGGTCTTGCTCTAAAAGAGAAATCCTGCTCGTTCCTGCAATGCAATACTTTTTAGGAAAGAACCTGCCTTATTCTGAAAAAATATTTTAAGTTACATTTTGGTATTGTACTGATACCTTAGTTCCAAGCCAAATAAAACTGATGTGGAAATTTATAATAATCAAGGGACCATTCACTCATTTCTTAAGTTTGGGTTCAAAACAAAAATAGGGGTTCTGTCTTATGCCCTTTCTAACTTGCACATTCTTATCATGCACCTGAAAATTTGTTTCTTATGAGTTGCATATAAATGAGGTAGAGATTAGGAGGCAGGGAAGAGTGTCTAACTGCTTTGCTGCCTTTCCTATTTTAGGGCTTTTCATTCCCTTAAAATTTAGCAAGTTTTTATTTTAGGAAATAGTAAGGGTAAAAAAGTGCTCTTTTCTCCCACCCACAGTGTTCTGACTCTGGGTAAGAACTGGCTCTCTCACCTAGTGTTGTAGGAGTTTATCTGAGTCAGCTTGTGGAGAATTGTTATTCACAAATGTCAGTAATACTGTGTGAAACATGTGTTTTGTAGACTCCCTAACACAGCTGACAAACTAGAATGGTCTAAGTTATCTCTTATTCCACATCTTAAAAATGAGTAGTTGTTCAAGTATGTTTCAACACATGCTGTATCTGCCTCGTTTCCAATGGTCAGAAGGAAAACTTTACAAATTTACATATTGTAAGAATAAGGAATGCTGAACTTCCATTAATCTTCTCTAATCTTATTTGGTACAAAAAGACATGCAATTTAGATTCTCTCAAAGACCAGAGCAACTGTGGCAGCCGAATGTCAAGGCATTTGGCAGGCACAGTGCTTGGATCAGTGCAAGCCATTGGCTCGGGAGGTGCTTGCAGCTGGATAAGAAGCACAGCATTACAGGCTGTAAACATGGTATTGTTTCTTGACTGCAGGGCAAGTGCTCATTTGTGCCAGTGATGACCGAGCCTGTGCACAGCTCAGGGAGTATATTATTGCTGGAGCAGATGCTTTTTTAACAAGACTGTATAACAAAACCTTTGGAAAGGATGAGAAAGCTGGAGAAGTGTGGATTAAGGACAGAAAAGCCGTCAAGTCGAAAGGAAATGCCAAACCAGACACAGGGCCTCAAGCCAAAAAAGCCAAACTCACAGCTTCTTCAAAACAAAATAAACACAAGAAGCAGCAAGACCGGACTATAATCGAAATGATAGGGAAAACTGAGGAGGAAAAGAGAGAGGAGGTCGAGGTGGAAGACAACAAAGAATTAAGTGGTAGCCAAGAAGACAACACTGAAGAGACCATTCCTGAAGATTTCGATGTGAACTTGCCCTCAGATTGTTACTATGGGATTTTCAAGGACCCGCTGACGATTATCCACCCGCTGCAGGGCTGTGGGGATCCCTACGCGCTCACTCGGGTGCTGCACGAGGTAGAACCCAGATATGTTGTTTTGTATGATGCAGAACTCACTTTTGTTCGGCAGCTGGAAATCTACAAGGCAAGCAGGCCTGGGAAGCCTTTGAGGCAAGTTGACTTGGCCAGGGTAATTCTAGTCTGAAAAGAAAAAATTAAAAGCGCACTGTCAGCAGTCAATGCAGGACATGCTGCTGTTCATTTTCATTAGCTAGTTTTAGTTCCTGTTTAGCCCTTAAATTTAAACAAAGACATAATGTCTAGTGTAACCAAAAGATAATTTCTACTTTCCAGCAGGTGTTTAGTCCCTTAACAGCAGAAGCATATCTGTTAAAAAAAACCCAAACAATTCCAAGACCTCTGCTTCGATGATTTTAGTGGCAGTAGATCATTTTGAGGTGGTGTAGTCTCATTTTAAACCATCTCTGAAGATACGATTTTTAAACAAAAGGATTCATTTTGGGTTTAATTCATGTTCACATTTCCTGATGTTCATCATGCTGAAGACCAGTAATTCAGAAACTGTAACAGAAAAACAAGTAGAGGAAAACACAATAAAAACACCGAGTATTTGCAGTTATAGCATTTGCTGACAGAAAGATCAACACATTGGATATATGTATTTGATACCCCTGGAAATTGCAAAACTCAGCTTTATGAATAAATGTCACATACTAATTAAAAATATAGAAAACTTAAAATTTAATATCCTATTTACTAACTTGTCAGGCACTTACTGCTACTAATCTTAAATGTATTGGTTGTGGATTTTTGTAACAATACAAAGCTTTGTGACCTGTTGGGTTTTTTTTCTCTTTTATACCTACAGAGTTTATTTCCTCATATATGGGGGCTCCACGGAAGAGCAGCGCTACCTCACAGCTCTGCGGAAAGAGAAGGAGGCCTTCGAAAAACTCATTCGGTAACACAATTAGTTTAACTGCCTTTATGATTAGCGTTCCATGTAATTCCCCAATATGCTTATATTTTAAATAGAGTGAAGTTCTTAACTGTGTGAAGGCTTTAAATAAACTCTCAATTCAATTCTTTTTCGCATGTAAAGATTACTTTCCTATTGAGAATCACCAAAAAGTCAAAACTTTCCTTTTCAAAGCACCTGGTATTTTGTTTAATAATTTTAGCAGGAGTTAATATTAACTTATAGGCTAAACAGCACTACTTGGATTTTTTCCTAATTGTCTGTGAAGTTCATTTGTGTAATTGTGATTTTGCTGGTAACATTTCTTGTAAGATAATTTCTAAAGCTTTTTATAACCTATGTCATTTGGGGAAACAAAATAATTATTTCCTTAGACTGTACCAGACAGTATTTTTACTGACAGTGCCTTCTCAGTGGGTTACAGTGCTATTACCAGTCATTAGTTCCTTTGTAAAAGGAAAAACTTAGTAAAACCCAGTAAATTGCATTTCTGATTGGCTTTGCATTTAGTATTAAATGATATATAATTTTACATCTGGATGAAGGGTATTGAAGTATTTCAATCTGCTTTACTCCTACATTTGCAGTTTTTAGTGTGTGTTTGTTTGTGGTTCCTTAGAGAGAAGGCCAGCATGGTTGTTCCTGAAGAAAGAGAAGGAAGAGATGAAACAAACTTAGACCTCGTCAGAGACGCTAGACCTGCCTCTGTCTCTGCTGACACACGCAAAGCAGGTGAGCAGCTCCTGGGTCAGGCCTGCAGCCCAGAGCTTTCCAAAAGTCCCAGAACTATTGCACTTTAAATCCCCCTCAAAGCACCTGGGGCAGAGACACATTGTATGTTGGTTCTGCAGTCTTCATGCTAAAGAAACGTTATTTCCCAGTGACAGTGAACTGTGGTTTCCTTTGAAAATACAGGTTAATGAAGTATTTGACCACTAAGACAGATACCATTTGGATTGTTTCTAGGCAGATTGTTGGTTATGAGTCTAGTGCTGCTTGTAGGAAGAGAAATTAAAACATAGAAACTGAGGTCTACAGATGGTCAAAGGCACTGTTGTCCTTGAGCTGGTAAATGCTGGGGACTTCTTTTCATCTTGGCAAAATGAACTGCCTGGGTAAACAGCTGCACATTGTGGGTTTGATCACTTTTTTTGCAATAAAGTGTCCTTTTTCTTTTGTTGCAATTCTAACCACATTTTTGTTCTTTTCCTCTGACATGTATGCTGTGCCTCTGCCGGTTTTTCTTTGCTGTCATTTCTGTAGTCCTGCTCTCCTTTGCCATATACTCTCTAACCTTTGCTATTACATCTTTTGTGGCCTTGGTGCTGCAGTCTCTTTATGTGTCCTTCTGCAGGTCCGTAGAGGCCAACACATAATTCCTACAATAAAGTGCTGTATTTCTGTGGGAAACAGCTAGAAATAAAAAGGATCAGCTTCATTATTTTGTTTTGCAGGCAATCTTTTAAAGATTTCCCTGATTCAGTTAAATAATTTTCATCTACAGCTTAATGTATTTCATTGTCACCTATACAAAGCTAACAGCAAGTAGCATGGTAGTTTTATTAAGCTGCAGAGCATGCTCCATAAACTACAGTGTATAATTAGGCAAGTAATTTTTCTCTGTAACAGTTAAAAATTAAATGAAGTCTGGATTTATTGTAGTGCTGCATTTGAGGTATAACTTAAGATGAGAAGTCCATCCATTGCAGAAGCGCTGGCAGCACACAGGAAAACAACCGGAGCGAGAGGTACCAAGTATGGGGATAACTGTTTGTTTTGCTCTTTAGGTGGACAGGAGCAGAAGGGTGTTCAGCAAACCGTAATCGTGGATATGCGGGAATTCCGTAGTGAGCTTCCATCGCTGATCCATCGCCGTGGGATCGACATTGAGCCTGTGACTTTGGAAGTTGGGGATTATATTCTAACCCCTGACATCTGCGTGGAGCGGAAGAGCATCAGCGACCTGATTGGCTCCTTAAACAACGGCAGGCTGTACGCACAGTGCGTGTCCATGTGCCGCTACTACAAGCGGCCAGTTCTCCTCATTGAGTTCGATCCTAACAAACCCTTCTCCTTGATCCCACGAGGCTCTTTACAGCCGGAAATTTCCAGCAATGATGTTACTTCTAAACTAACCCTTCTCACCCTGCACTTCCCAAAGTTACGAATCCTGTGGTGTCCCTCTCCCCATGCTACTGCTGAACTGTTTGAAGAGTTGAAACAAAACCATCCCCAACCCGACACAGAAAAAGCGATGGCTGTCACCGCTGATTCCGAAATTCTCCCCGAGTCAGACAAGTACAACCCTGGGCCTCAGGACTTCCTGCTAAAAATGCCAGGGGTTAATGCAAAAAATTGCCGTGCCTTAATGACCCATGTTAAAAGCATTGCAGAGCTGGTGACACTGTCCAAGGACGAGCTCTCCGAGATTTTGGGTAATGCTGCCAATGCCACACAACTCTTCGACTTTATTCACCTGACCTATGCAGAGGCACTAGCCAAAGGAAAAAGCAAAAGATGACTCATGAGATTGTTCAACACAGAGCACAGATAAGCTCTTCTGGCACTGTACTTTGGCAAATACATGAAATATTTTAATAAATGCCCCCTTTAAGATAACCAGCTGTTTCTTGCTAATGCTGTTCCATCAGTTTTAACATGTGAGTTAATTATCACTGAAGGCAAGTTTCAAGAAGAAAAAATATTTTTAATAGATAAATGTGAATTATTTTTATTCTTTTTAAAGCACTTTAACAAATTCTATAATACCACTGAATTAACTAAATGAAGTTTTTCACCAAGACCGTAAGAATTAAGTGCTAAAGACTAACTGAAAAAGGTGTTTTCTTGTGAAAGGTGTGATGTCTTGTTCAAGCTAAAAATGTGCTGCGTTTTGATTAGTCTATGCGACCTGCTGCATGATAAAACACTGCTTTTGCCATTTTTAATGTCTCTCTCTCTGGCAACTGCCAGTTTTCGACTGACAGTGATGGAACTATTTGAAACACATTGTGGTCTTTGCTCAGGAGTTTGCTTAGAATATACTAGGGTGAGTATATTCATCACGAATCCTGAATTTTAGAACATGACCATAAGCCTTTGTCACAGTAAAATCCATTTGTATGCTACGCTCTACATTGTGCTTGCTTACCTTACACTTTTTGCCATTCCAAAGCCAGTACAGCTCTGTCTTGCTAGATTTTGCAAAGTGCTTTCCTTTGGTCTGACTGGATAGAGATTCTGTGGTTGCCACAGTGCAACTTAATTTTGAGTGTGCCTTACTTACACTTTCAAGAGGCTTTGTTTTTTACTCAGTTTTGATAGCTCTTTCACCTCTTTCACTGGAAAGTGAAAAATCTGGGTATACCATTGGCACTGTTCCTTTATACCAAAGAATATTTCCTTTTGTAAAATGCAGTAGTTTTCTAAGCAAGGTTTTCCAAAAGTGTTGAAAGCTCTTCCACTATTGGCTTCTTTTGTGTCCTATTGCTCTTGCATTTTTATATCTCAAATCAGCTGTCTGTCAATAAACTCAGTAAAGCCATTGTTACATAAAAGATAATACTTTTAGCATTTTGTGTAGCATAAAAGAGGGAAAAGTTTGTGACTGTGTGCATTGTTAAATTATATATTCTACATTGAACTTTGATACAACTGTGTAACCAATTGCCATTGCCAAAAGGGTTGGTCCAGTGTCATTCCATGCTAATGTATTTACATTTGCTATTTACAAAACCTTTATCTATGACTTGCACATGTATTTATACGATTCTAATGGGAACAACAGACCAATATTATCTCCTTCATGAAAGGACAAAATATTTTTTGTGTTCAGGTTCAGTAAAAACTGTACTGTGCACTTTCAGGTATAATGTGTATTGTGCATTTTAAGTGTGAATTATGAATTGTTAACTTTATTCTATGGCTGAGCTGTGACAAATTTCCAAGGGAACGTTTTTCTGCAGATGCAAATTTTAGTATTAAATACAACCATAATAAGATTAAAATTTGTTAATTATCTTGTTTTTCATTTGGTTATATTGATGTCAGAACATTTTTATTTTTAGTTTGTGATTTATAATCCAGATCTTAGGGTTTCTGTTGCCTTAGATTCTAATTTATTTAATATGAAAAGAAGTCTTTCCATGAGACTTTTGCTTATTCAAACCAGTGTTGTCAGATGTGCTCAGGGTTGAGAACGCCTGTAAAGTGGTGCTAAAAGAACTGAAAATCAGAGTAAGATCATAACTGTCCTGAGTGCATGGCCTGTAGAGCCTGATTCAGAAAAGGGGAGCTGACCAGCCTTTGAGAACAGACATCGTTTGTGCAGTTGCGTCATTAGGGTGCTCCATGAACTGTGGGTTTGGGGTTTTTCACAGGTTCTGCCTCAGCTCTGTCAGAGAGGGTTGGAGTTTTTGCATTGATGTGTATGGGGTGAAAATGTAGGGTATAGTAACAGGTGATAAAGTTGTAGCTTTGTGTTGTATGCTAGATCAAAGTTACATAATGCAATTAAATAATTATTTGCTAAATATTTTGATGAAATTGCCTTTTGCTTATATGTGTGGAATTTTTGTAAAGCTTTTCCCTTTTTCTTTCTTTATGCAGGATTCGCCTTTTTTCTCTAGAACAGCCACAAGTAGCATTGTTGCATGTTATTATTGCTCCTGTGCTTTGGCATTTCACTGTATTAGGTTCGACTGCCAGTTAGAGCTGTGTCCTCCTGGGGCAGGAGGTACGGACTGTGCTCCCAGGTGGGAGAGGTGCTGTGTCCTGAAAGCACTTACCCCTGAAATAACGGAGCCAAAGGCTCTGCCTGAATGCAGCCACAACACAAGGTTGGGTGAACAATGAAAATCCCGGCCTTGGGGTATTCTTTAACTCTTTTTGATCAACAGTCATGGAATTTATACATCTTGTCATTATTGATGTTTTAAATTCGTGCTTTTTTATTAAGAAAGCAAACAACACCCCCCCACCTTCACTTTGGCAGTGTCTCAGCTTCTTCCTTATCCCCAATCCAAGACTTCATGTTCCCAGGTCCCTCAGCAGGTGAAGCCCCGCTGTGTGGGGTTCACCTGCTATAGAGAAGTTGCTAAGTTGCTCTGTTCTGCAGCTTCTCCTGGGCTTTGATCACACAAGAGTTCTTCTAGAATAACCACACAACCTCTTAGGAGCAAATGCAGCTTATATTAGCAAATCTATTTAGCACAGGATAGATGAAGCTGTAGTCCCTGTGTTTAAGTTACCTGGATTCTATTGCTGCTCGTGGGGACACTTGCAGTTTCCAGCTACAGCTGCAAAAGGAGGCTTTGCTGGCAGTGTTGTCACTGTGCAGTCCCTAACCAAAACAAACTTTACCTGCAAAATTACTTCTTCTGCATGAACACATCAAGTAGGGCTTTTCTGGTAGTTTATAAAATACGTAGCTATGCTGTTAAAAACAGTGACTCTTTTGGAAAGTGGAAAAGTTTAAGTGTGAGCATTGTTGTGATTGTGATTTCTCATTTGCAGAGTGATAGTACAACCACAAATAACTTAATTTTTAAGAATTAAAATATTTGTCTCTAAAGCTTTCCTTAGTCAGGATTCCAATTCCGACTGTAGAACAGAATCCAAAAGCAAACATCTGCGAAAAAAAAATTATTAAATGGATACATTACTTATGTGCCAAATGGCATAAAGAAATGTAACTGAGGGTCACTAAAGAAACTTGTCCTGTTTCCAGTATTTCAGGCTCCGTAAGCTGGGTTTACAATCCTTTCATAAGGACCATTTTAGGATAAAGTTCTCCTTAGCCCTTACTCAAAGATAACCTAAATTAAATTAATATTCAGTTGATCTGTTTTGTAAAATATGTGACTTTAAGAAATGCAAGTAGGGTCAGAAACCAGAAAGTTCAGAAACCACTGCTCCAGCATTTTGTAATACTTTGTCATTATAACTTATTTCACATGTTCATTCTTCATGTAATAGCAAGAATTTTGTATATTTGCAGAATCAAACTAAGAATAAACCCTGCTTCATATGAAGTCTTTAATATCTTGTTAACTGTTAGGTACCTTCTTGCATTGAAAATACACTCACCAATAATATATGCACTTTCTTAATTTGCGTATTTTGATAAGGTTGTACAAGGACATATTCAAGTGTTTTAAAGTGTTTTTTTCTGTGCCATTTTTTATGAAAAGTACAAAACGTTAGGAGCTCATCTCCCAGACTTTTCAATAAAAATAGGCTGGTCATTTTTTTACTTGAGTTTTGATCTGAATTTTGAAAGCTTCTCCTCAATAAATTAAAAGGAAGAAATATTCTCAGTCACAGTCTTGAAAACAGGGAAGAACTGTTCAGTATCTTGGCTAGCCAAGACTTAGCTGAGAGATGAATTCTTACTGAAGTTAGTAAGGGTAACCAGGGCTGCTACACTGCTATGGTGATTTGTTGTCTAAACAGAAGATGTTGCTGCAATATATCAAAATGAGCCTGTGTATGTACTAATTTTAGTGTCAGTTTTTTTTAAAGCATGGCAAAATTACCCTAATCCACAACTGCTATAAAACAGTCTTGCTAGGAATATTAAATCAGGGCTAAATAGATATCGTTCTCTCAGCTTGCATTTTACCCTAGTTCTGTCTGTGAGAGCTTCCCTCTATAAATAAAAGCATAGTTTTCATTTCTAGGGTCCTCTGTTCCTCAGTGTTACTTCTTTTTCCTTTCACCTTGATCATCTCCTATCAAAGCGCAGGAGCCCGGAGTTATTAAATAGCTGACATTGTTTCCGAGCTGGCATTATTAGTCAGCAGTGCAATCTTGTTCTTGAACTCTCAGCTTCTTCCTCAGCTCTCAGAATGGCACTTAGACCATTCTTATTTTTATTCTTTTTTGTTTATGAAAACACAGCGGCCATGTGGCAAAAGTTTTTGGAACTGACTTGCCTTTTTTAATGCAACCTTTCTCACATAAGTTCAGATCACAACCAGTAGTCAAAGTAAAACCACACATAAGTCTTCCTGTTTATGAGATGCTAAGGTTTACCATGAGCTAGGCCCAGAGAAAACTAAACACAGTTTCAGAAACTATTAAACTGGGACGACTGAGTAAAGGATTTTAGCCAGGAGCCAGAGAGTAAGTTTATAATTTTGAGGGTAGAATTTTCCGAATCACTACTAAATCTCTCACATATGTACAATAAATTTATAAGGGTTTTATTTTAAAATAACCATTCATATCTTTAGCTTCACTTTGATAAACAGTTCAATGAATTCAAATTTCATCCACCCAAACTCAGAAAACTTGGAATTTTACATAATTGAATTAGCAAGAAGAGAAACAAACTGCCACCTGTAAATTCAGTGCAATAGCTCTGGTTTCTCTCTCCTTAGTGGCTACTACCTGTTGTCCACAGAAACGTGCTAACCTTCAAATTTCAAGCACATACAAAACCATCTTCCAAGGGATTCAAAGCCCAGGAGTCTTCCCAGTGAAATTGGCACATGAAGCCTAAACTTGACAAGGCTGCATTTCAGCCCCCCTAAAAATAGGCAGCATAGTTCTAATCTGAGCTCTGCGTAGAGCCCTGCAGTTCCATGAGGATACACAGGGGGACACGTGCATTATCCCTCCTCTGAACATCCTCTTGGGTGACCGGAATGTCCCAGCAATGTCCCAGCTGTGCAGCTGCAGTGGAGATCTGTGTGTCCTGTACTCACAGCATCATTTAGCACTGAATTAAGCAACATCTTACAGTTTCTTCATCACTTTTTTTCTTGTGAAAATGTAAATTCTTGTGAATTGACATTATACTCAGATTCTCTATTCAACTTTTATCTTTCTTCTATTTTTCCTCTGGAATTTTCTGATTTATTTCTTCTTCACATCCCTTATCCTAACCATGACCCTCTGTATTCTTGTCCTTTTGTTTCCCTTCAAGAATGCTGCTTAAATGTTGTTGCAATTTGTGACGTCTGTTGAGCACAAATAACATTGAATTCTTTGCAAGACTGGCTGCACTGGAGCCTTGTCGAGTACTTAATATCCAGAGGCTTACCTAAAAAAGGTATTGTACTTTGTTTCCATTTTGGTCCCAGACTTGAGGCGTGTCACACTTGGAAAGCTGTCACTCAGAGAAAAGAGAGCAGCCGGCTGGCAGTTCTTGCAACATTTAATTCTCAGTTTTGTCTTAGATTTCTTTTTAAACAGATTAAAAGCAGTCGAAATAACAGACACAGTAAAATCATAACCAGTTGATTTTATAAATTTTTCCCACTCTGGAAAAATTTTGAAGTACCTTTTATGCGTCACAAAATTCTTGGAATCTTACGCTTTAGATAGCAGAAGTTGCAAACTTTCTTGTGGCATTTATCTCTCACGACCATTTTTACATATTGCAGTACTACAACTGGCAAGTTCTCAGATCCTGCAAAAGCTCTTATTCCATGCTTAAGCATTTACATTAGGACGTGGGAGATCTGCAACAGCAAAAATATTAACTCCATGTCTTCTACTGTTGTTTAATTTTTCTTTATTGAAATCCCCCTCTCTAACTCTTCCCATTGTCAAAATACGCTTTGTTTCTGCTTCATCTTAAATCTCTGAATGTTAAGTGGTGGGAAGAACTATGGTCTTTAAAATCAACATCTATTTGTGTTAAGCTATCACACGATTCTAATTGCTGAAGTCTGTGTAATGCTATTGTCTCATTTGTTACAGATGCATTTGGAAGTGTATCAATCCACTTTCTCTACAGCTTACAGAATGTCTTTCCAACACTTGCAGTGTGACAGCAAGGGGAGCAGACACTCCTAACAAAAGCTGGCCAGGATGTAAATGTTCAGATCACCTACACCTATAGCACAACAGCAAAATCTAGAGATCCTTCAGGAAAAGTCCTGCCCATACCAAATATGAAAATGTACCTAAAATCTTCAAGACATGTTGTGTGCCAATCCTGGTGCATGAGGTACTACCTATACAGACAGTCTTTCAGATAATGAAGGTGTCTCAGCCAAGCCTTGAACTGCAGCAACAAATCTGCTGTACTACAGTTCATATAACTATTATAGGAAGTTGCTGTTTTCTTAAATATTTGCATTATACTGCACATCACTAGCTGACAGAAGTCATAATCAAGTTTTTCTTTTTCACTTCATATTTACTTGACAGAAGGTTTGAATCACATACCAAGTCATCTGAGTTCGTTTCCACAAAGTGCTATTGGTATTAAATGTAGTGGTTTGGGGTTTTTTGGTCAGCCCTACCAGCTCCTTAGGGATTTCTAGTGGCTTGAATAACTCTTGTGTTATTACCCAAAGAGAGGAATTTCAGCTGGTGTCCAGCAGGAATGTCTGACTCTCCTCGGGCCATTCCCAGGTTCAGCCCGTGCTGTCCCCCATCAGCACCTGCACTGCACGCACACGCAGAGTACCTGCAGGGGGGGTGATGCGAGCCTGCACATCTGCCGTGGCCGTGTCTCCGCAATGACCCTGGAACACCCGGCTAAGCCCAGCCCTGGCTCTATATTTAAAACTGTTTGTTTAATTGGTGGAGCACACCGAGAATAAATAATGAGCTAATTCTGAAGATCATTCCCTTAACAGCCAAATCAGATTGTTTCTGCAAGTCAGAACTCTCTCCTCTCCTTTGTTTGGGCTTTTTGGATTTTGGTGTTTTTAATGGTTTCATTATCTGAAGGTGAACAGCTTTATCTAAATGCAGTTGTAGGAGCAGTATAATATTTCAAGCATGAAGCATTCTGCACATGAGTGAGCTTTTGCAGTGTTTGTTTACCAAATATAAAAATAGTTAAAAGTTCAAATTCTAAAACTGGATCAAGGATTCTAACCAGACTGGAGATGAAGTTTCTTCCATGCGAAAAAAAAAAAAAGAAAAAGAAAAAGAAAAAATAAAAAAAATAAATAAAGGAAAGAAAGAAACAATAACAACAACAAACCAAAGCAAAAGTCAGTTAAGGAATACTACCACCAGAGTTTTTCCAATGTATTGTACAGACCTTAATTACCTTCCTTGATAATAGTTAAAAACAAGGAACTTAACCACAAATTTTATCTCAGAAAAGAAGGTTTTAAAAAAGACTTAAACAGATACAGTAATTTCTTTTTCAAATTTTCCATTAGCTTTTTAGATGTAATAGATTATAAATGTTTTATAATAATTTTTTAAAAACCCAAACCTTCTCTTGTATTTTGCTTTGTTCTAATGTACCAGCAGTGCCCACGGGTCTCTGTGTCTCGGTCAGTGCACAGGCAGAGAAATGAGGTACAAAGTAACATACAAAGTTCAGAGTGCAGTGAAATGACTGTCCAGTAACAGAGTAGGCTGGCTCATGGACTTGATGATTAATATTAATAATATTAATACAGTAATTGTCCCTTTTAATGACTATGGACATAAGTGGAACTCATTTAACTTGACCTACCTACTGTGGTTGAAAGAATACAAGCTCTAGTCAAATACCAACCAGACCCTGTGAGAAGAGTACTGTGTCTCTTTGCTAGGTTATAAAATTAAGAACTTAATTCTGTCATGCCCTCAGTGTTGTATTCATTTTATCTCACAAATAGGGAGCCAAAAAAACTGATAAAGCAAGTCCATGATGAAGTGTGAAATTGAAACTCACCACTGACTCATAGGTCAGTTTAAACCTTAAAATCTTATTTTTCATATATTTCCATATGCTTTTTCAGCTCTCGTGTGCTGTTGCTTATTACCAGTTTAAGATGAAAGTCTTTATTTCAGTAAGAGTCTAGTGATACTCTGAGCAGCTTACACTAAAGTTTCTCTTGATTCCTAGCACTGATGCACTGATTCATCCCAAGTCACATGCAAAAACATTCTGCCACCTCCAGTATAGCTTTTGGATCAAATAGGACACCTATCCCATGGCACGAACTCACCAAAAAACCTGTCTAGAAGCCAGTTTAATCTTACCTTCTAGCTTGTGTCTACCTACCCTGTAAGGCAGGAAAACTGTGGATTAAGCGGTAGCATGCAGTCAGAACCAAGAAGTTACTGTTTTCTGCTAGACTTTTTCAGTTCAAATCCTTTTTCTAAGACTGAGTTTTAAATAGTATCGAGAAATTCAGGCTGGCAGGCAGGATGCAGTTCAGACCTGGAAAATCTGGATTTCTGAGCAACTGTAATGAGCTTGACCCTTATTTTTAGGGTCACACTGCTTAAACTGTCAGATATCAAAATAGGCTGAGGGCCAAATCAGTTATGATCTGGTTTTGTTTATCTAAAAGTCTCATACGGACCTAATTTGCTATTTTGCATTAAGAAATAATGAGGAAGTAGAAAGGATTATGAACCCGTTTGGCATACAGAGGAAGAGAGCATGCAGCCATAACTTCAATTTTGGAATGTCTTACTTCATCATAAGCTTAAGTTTCAAAGCTGACATAGGGATTTTGGTACATAATGCCTCATTTTCAACTAATTGCATTTTAACTGAACATTGAAACCCTCAATTTGGAAGTTTAAATTAGCAGCTATATGATGCTAGTTTTTTCCCCGGTTATGTGTAGATGCCAGCTAGAGCATCTAGGCATACGATCAAGTCTTTAAATGTAGTCTTATTAAGTAATAAGCATAATCAATACATAGTGACAGTTTTTACAAAAAAAAACTTCTTATACTCTGCTGGTTTATCCCTAGTCAATGTCTTGAATAATTCACCCTGAAGTTTTCTCAATGCTCTATGTAGAGAAAACCAGTATCCTTCCTTGAAGGTGCCTTGCTTTTGGGCTATTAAGAAACAAAAAAAAAAAAAAATGTAACTGTTCTAGGTAATTGCCATGCTATGTTGAGTCATAACTGCATTTGAAAAGTTGAAGCTCCCCCAGGGAAAAGTAAAAACATCCCTGGTGGCATATACCAGTTAAATATGAATGCAAATCATTGCTTCCTTAACTATTTATGCAAATGAATCTTTCAGTTGGGTATGAGATGTTTATACTTTAAGCCTACCAAGTTGATTAATGACTTGGTCAACAGAAGCCTTGGTTCACAAAGAAGGCATCTGCAGATAAATAAATCAAACACTACTTGCCAATTTATAATATTGTCTTTATGCTTCTACCCTGTGCATGCTGAATGATGGCAGTGGCACATGATTCAAATGGGGACTTTACAACTTCCCAAATGCCACAATCTGCCAATTTCATTAGCAATACCATAAAATAAATGCTTCAATCTGGAATCTGGGTAATTTCCTAAGGAAATCAAACTTAGAAAAGAAAAGCCACTCTGTGCTCTCTGAAAGTATGAAAAAGACATATGAAATCAAACTGTTGGAGAACAAGGTGTGAGAAGTTGCAGAGGAGGAGAAGTTGCACCAAGGGCTGGTGGTGAATGGTGTAATAGAGACAGACACTGTGCTTAGTGACACAGCCATCCACAGAAACCACACAGTCTGTGGTGCCCGTCCTTCCTTCCTTCCTTCCCAGACACCTCTGGGTCCTGTTCCCTAGGGATCAGTAGCATTGTGTACAGTGGGACAGAGAACTGGAGAAGCCTGGGCTAGAGTCTGCAGCTCGATCACCGCTGCATCAGCATGAGAACGGGGGATAACAAAACTGGGTTACTCGGCTGAGCCGTCTCACAGTCCTCATCCCAAGGAACAAGCAGAACAGGGGCATGAAAAGGATGGAACTTAAAAGGCAGAATGAACATGAATAATTAATTTTCAGGGACTGCAAGATGATGTGATCATCTTCAGATTTCCCCTATCTGTTGCTAAGCAGCACTCTTAAGTCACAAGCTTTGCCTTACAAAATGAACAGCAGTCTCCGCACATTTTGCTATTTTTCCATTTTACACTGTTCTTTTGCCAAGCTTGCATTATAACTATATTTCAAAATGCTCTAAAACAAAATAAGATGAGCACTAAGATAGCTGCAATCTTTGGGAAAGGGTTTCAGTTCCTACCTGGGACAAGTAGCTCATGGACTCTCCAGTCCCCAAAAAGGAATTAGAAAAGCCTCCATCTTGCATGTATCAAAGAAATTGCTTTCTGCCTCTCAGTCCTGAGCTTTACATGAGAAACTGAACTTGCATCATAGAAAAGGCAAGAGTATCATACATTTGGGTTTATATATTCATTATCAGTCTCCATCTGCATAAACAAAATCTTAGAATTTTTCCTGTGGCGGTAGTAAATTAATTGTATTAATTCTTTCAATCTGTGCTAAGGATGTTGTTCCAATGATCAGACCCATCAGACCATTCAATGCTCTGGGCATTCTGACAAAAATTAAAAGTAAATCAAGGAGCTCTCTCTGTTAGAAATTCTCTCTCTCATTTAATTAGAAGTAAAGGGCTGGCTGCCAGTGTTCCAAAACTAATACCAAACATGCCCTCTGCAAACACTCTCTCCACAAATGCTTTGATTCACTACCAGAAATTTCAGAAATCCCAGTTCTTGAAGACCAAGAGAAGCAAGTGACAAAGAGTTCAGGATCTTTCAGCAACCGTGGGGAATTAATTCCTCACACTTAGATCCCACGTCTGCAGTTTAACCACTCTACACTGGTAGCTCAGTTAAACAAAATGAGCAATCACTACTACAGAATGTATTATTATATGTTTAAATAATGAATTGTCTGTATTAACAAATCTGAACACAGTGTTTACATCTCTAGAATAATCAAATTCTTTATAAAAAGCCTGTACTAGAACTGAAAAGCATCGGTAATTTCTTAAAAATTCCTAAAAGAGGTATGCATTGTTTCACTACACAAACCTTCCCTAAAATACACAGTTTACAATTGCATGATTAATTACATATTCACTATAAATCACAACATATATTTTTATTTGTGCATTAATTGGACTGTTAAAATGCTGATATTGTGTCATTTATCTGCTTTTCATGTTCAGCAGTTTCTAACAGCAGAACACTGGCCTGAAAGCGAGAGAGGGAGAGCTGGGTCCATCTTTTCATTGCAGAGCATTGCATTGCTCTGGCAGCTTCAACCATTGTACCACTGCTTCTTATCCTTATTCTGTTATAAAAAACGGAATATAGAATCCATTGTTATTCTTGGAGGCAAATGCCAAGGGCTCTTGTTTAACTATTCTGTAAGAAGAAGGAAGTGTTGTACATGTCCATGCCCAAGACAGGAAAGGTGGTGCTCAGAAGTCAAGAACAATTGTGTGGAGCTGGACAATTTCCACAGAGTGATTTTATAGAAGAAACAGTTTCTAAGTAGTTATTTGCTGCTTTAAATGTGTCTTTTTCACTGACTCCTATCACCACGTGGTTTCATAAAGCGCAAATGCCTTCAAGAAATGAGCACCATCTGTGTTTAATGTCAAACCCTCTAAAATACCTTTGTCTCAGACATCTTTTTTCAGGATTTTCAAGTTCCATAGTATTCCTTAGCAAGGAATACTCCATGTGTTCCGCAATATGAACCATGTCTATACCCTTCTAATCAATGAATGGGCAATGCCCATTAGTGCAGCCACTGGGATAACTAGAATGGTCTAGGCTGCACTGCAACATTAAAGAGATTTACACCTTTTGCACAATGCTCTTGTACATTGTTGGTTCTAGTTTGCTTCTGGAATTGGATAAAATCTGATTAGCTAACTGCAATCTAGAGACATATAAGAGAAATTTACCCTGTTTTACAAAGCTTAACAGAAAAATAACTTTCCAATCCATCTAAAACAATTTGAACAAGTAATTCTTTAAATGTCAGAGGGTTCATTTGTAGTCAAGCATATTGGAACGTTGTCTTGAAATCATAAGGAATTAAAACTGACTCTTTTTTTCTGCCTGCGGTATCAGTGCCGAACAAGTGCACTGAAAAACTCTTCTGGAGCAGGGAACCATGTTTTGCTTGGTCAGCATGTAGCATAAGCTCGATGCAGTCTCTTAGCAAGCTCCTGGACATCAGCAAATTGCAAATAATAAAACAGCTGTATTAGACCATTGCACCAAGTGGCAGTTTAGTCCTTAATCTGTGAGCTAAAAAAAATACAACCCAAAAGCAGGGTTGCGTAACACTGGGCCTGATGCAGTACGTACTTACAGAACAGGACTGGCTCGGTATTAGGAAAAGTCAATGTGTTAGATACTCGCTGTGAGCACAGTGTTGCACAATATGTGCAATAAATTACTGAGTGCATGCATGATCATATTCTGCTCACAGAATAAATGCCTGTGTTCTCTATTGCACATTCTCAAGTGTAAATCATCAGGTTTCAAAACTTCTTTGAAGAATTTTTTTTCCTCGTGATTGGTTTGATGTTGAATCAAGTTCAGTCACCTCAGACACTGGCAGCTAAGCCTGAAGGTGAAATAGACGAGGTATGAGTCCCATCTTGTTTGTGTTTGCACAGCCAGCATTTGAAGCCATACCCAATCCATTTGCTTCGAATTTCAAATCTGTGTGACTGCAGCACCCCGAGGAGAGCGCTGAGGGACCGAGCGCTGCTCGCACTCCTCAGCCTCCGCCCGCCCCGGCACACAGCCCCGGGCACGGGTCGGTGCGGCCCTCCCGCCACTGCCCGGTGCCCCCAGGGAGCGGCGGGGCCGCCTCGGCCGAGGCACCGCTGCGGGGACGGGGAGATTTGCCTGGGCCTGGGGAGTGATCCCGGAGAACTTTCAAAAATAACTGCACCAGGAACAGTGTGGGCCAGCAGGACCGGGGAAATGACTGTCCTGTACTCGGCACTGGTGAGGGCACACCTCGAGTGCTGCGTCCAGTTCTGGACCCCTCAGTTCAGGAAAGACATTGAGGTGCTGGAGTGCGTCCAGAGAAAGGCAACGAAGCTGGGAAAGGGTGTAAAGCCCAACTCCTATGAGCAGATGAAGGGGCTCAGCCTGGAGAAAAGCAGGCTCAGGGGGGACCTTATTGCTCTACAAGTACCTGAAAGGAGGTTGTAGCGGTAGGGGTCGAACTCTTCTCCCAGACAACCAGCGACAGGACGCGAGTACACAGTCTAAACTGCGCCAGTGGAGGCTTAGGTTGGACGCAGGAGGAACTTCTTCCCAGAAAGGGTGATTAGACATTGGAATGGGCTGCCCAGAGAGCTGGTGGAGTCACCGTCCCTGGAGGTGTTTAAGGACAGGCTGGACGCGGCCCTCAGTGCCATGGTCTGGTTAACACGGTGGTGTTCGGTCATAGGTTGGACTCGATGATCTCAGAGCTCTTTTCCAA
>VZTF01009699.1:26987-106202 GCA_013397755.1 Cnemophilus loriae
CCCTCCCTGCTGGGGGCGGGCAGGGTCCCCGCGGGGCCGCAGGAAGGGCACAGGAGGGGCGGCCCCCCGGCTCCGCCGGGCCGCTCTGGGCCCCGAGCAGGTGGAGGTGCCGGTGCCCGGGGACGCGGCTCGCACCGGCCCGGCCGCTGCCGTGCGGCCGCTGGTGGATGTGTCCTGTGTTTTTATTTGTCATTAAGAACACTCTCTCCCGGGGGAGGTGCGGGGCTGTGGGCAGCAGGGCGGCGCTGCGGGCCCGGCCCGACCCCTGCGGGCGTTGAGATTGGGAGCGCCTCGCCTGCAGCCGCGGAGGGGAGACCTGAGCCCTCCGTGACCCCAGTCGTGCCGCTGCAGCGGAGGTCACTGGGGCTGTGAGAAGAGCAGCGACCCTTAGACCAGGGGCTGTTAACGAGTTCGGCTCGTTTTCTGCGACATACGTGGATTTTAAATGGCACTTGGTTAACCCGTTTTAGCGTGATCGGGCATTGGAATAGGTTGCCCAAGACGGTGGTGGAGTCACCCTCCGTAAGGCGTTTAAAGGGCTGGATGTGGCGCTGGGTGATGTGGTTTAGAGGTTTCAGTGGCAGTGCTGGTTTGATGGTCGGACTGGACGGTATTAAAGGTCTCTTCCAAGCCTGATGGTTCCATGATTCCAGAATCAGTTAACAAGTGTATCCGCAGCACCTGTATGCACAGATCCACATCCCGGGTGCAAGTCTCTTGGCTGACACTTGCGGCGGTGACATTCTTTGGGACGCGGGGAGCCAGGTGCGGAGCTGTGCTGCCGTGCCCTGCCTTTCTGCCAGCAAATACATTTGCCTTTGTTCCATTTATGTGGGTTTTGTATTGGTGTGCAAGTGTGCAGTGCAGAAAACTGCTGTCAGTCAGTCTCAGTGCAGTCGGGAGATAATACCAGGGCTTCTGGCTGCAGCAGGCAATTAGCTGAGATAAAGCCTACAGGATTTAAAGTGAATAACTTGTAGTAAATAACTACAAACTTGTGAATAACTATGAAGTAAATATCAGTATTTGGAGAAGTGTAGAAAACTGAACTTAATGATGCAAATGAGTTTCTAGAAGCAGTCATACAATAACATGGAAATCACCTTAATATTTATCTTTTCTACTCGTCAGATTCTGTTGAATGAGGTATTATAAAAAAGCTTTAATTGTGAGGGTTAATACATAGACATTCAGACAAATTTAGTGGTTTATATGCATAAAATACTTTAAAAATGGGAACTTTTGCTTGTTAGCCTAGCAATGAAATTAGGTAATTGATGACACAATGAATTAATATAATATTGGATGGGGAGTATATTAGTTGTGGTTTGGGGTTTTTTAAACAGCGTTTAGATTACTGATGAAATGATTATTGGAAGGAAGAGGGAATATATTTTATCATAGGCCGTTTATTTTTGTGGGCCTTTCTGGCATTTCCATGTTGTAACCCCTTCCTCTTGTGTGTTTTGGTTTGGTTTTTCACGTGTTCAGCTTTTAACTTCTGTCACTGATATGTACAGAAGCCGTAATATCAGCTTCAGCCTTTAAAAGAATTAAAAATAATCTGTTAGGTTTCATCTCTGGGATCAAGAGTAAAATTGTGTGGCTGAGCAATGTACGGTACGTTTTAAGTCTGATACCTGTGGGTTCCAAAGCCAAAACTGGAAAACCCCATTAGTGTTACTGTATGAAACAGCATTTTATAAGTGCCACACTTAAAAATAACTGATTTTTTAAATTTTTCTAAATATAGTGTGCAGTAGGTTTCTACTGACTTAATTATATGTCTGTATATGTATGTATGTACACACATACTCTAAAATATTCTAATAAATGTTGATATTGGAACAAATCCATTTGAGTTGGTGATGTAGCAAAAAGACAAAATGTGGATATGAACAATTTCCTTTTTTTTTTTTTTTTTAAAATAAAGATTCCATTGTATTGGAATCTCCAGAAAACGAAAATATTTCTGTTGTAAAATTGGCACTTGCAGGTGTGAAGACTTGCAGGAGCTAGGGCTGGGTTTGTGTATTGCAGTTGACTTAAAAGGAGCAGGTAATGCACCTCTGGTACTGCTGTTCCTGCCAGCAGTAATTGGAGAGACAAACACTGTCTTAGAACTTGAGTAGGAATATGAAAGGTGCTAAAAGGTGCACATAGAGTATATTGGAATCACTTTACTCTCAGGATTTTAACCTAATAACACACTTCAACATCCGAAAACTGCAGAAACAGAGAAAGCTGCTCTAGTGTTCTTAAGGCTTTAATTTCTCAGGTAGAACAAAATACGTAACTTTTAAAATAAAGAATCCTTGAGACATCTTTGTGATTTTTGTTTTTCCTTTTTACTTTCCAACCAACCAGGAATGTGCTGAAACAGACACTCTAGAAGGGTGCTAGAGATACAAGGTAAGTGCTGTATCTTAAAAAATTTAAACTTTTTAAATACGTTTTTTTTAATAAAGCTGCTGTGCTGTTTTTTTAGTGAGCAGTGTATCCCTTTAAATTGTGCTGGTTTTATAATCCTGTTAAATTGGAAGGTTTTCCAAGAGATCTGTTCCTGTGCAAACAGAAATTTGGTTATATGTAGTGCCTGTATTACATAAACTTAAGAGCAAGTTACTGTGATTTTATACTTTGGCCTTTGATATCAGTGGTTTTTAATCACCTTTTAAGATTATGACTTAAATATGTATATGCTAATTAAACAATATTTTCTCTTTTTAAAGGACTGTCATGCTTGCAAGTCTTCACAGATGTTAGGCTTTTTCCAAATGTGAATAGTTTTGATACTAAAACTTCGGCCTGTAGAGCATTTTTTTTATTTTTAACAGTTTTTCTGCAGTGACTCAGGCTTGTACCAGCACAGAGGGCTTTCAGACTCCATGTGGTTTGGTTAAATCAATCCAGTTATAGATGAGGAAACCTCTCTCACAGGGAGTAACCGAGGATGTTCAATGGCTGCTGCTAGTGCTGTTTCCGGAGGTGTTAGGAAGGGAAGTCAAGCAATTAAACAAAGAAGTTGGGTTGTATTGACTAACATATTCTCAGTTCTGGAACTGTGTGCGTCTGGTGTTTAGCTGGTCTCTAAATGGTGAAAATTCTGATCCTGCCCCACCCTCCTCATCTTTTATATGGGAAAAAGGTGGGTGGGACAGGTTGCCTGATTTTCAGGATAACCGAGGCACAGCATCAAACTTAAAGCCTCTTGATAGCTTCCACTGAGGCCTCCTAGATGAACCAGAGCATTGGTTCCACCGCTACAGAAAAAGCAGACACTGCACACGACTCTCACGGCTAGGAGCTGCTCCAGAGACTGGAAGAACAAGATGTACAGAAGTGGATATACACAGAAGGGGGTATGTGTCTGTAGCATTGATGTATTCCAACAAACCCCAAAACTGTGTTAAGGCAAAAAATCCCAACTGGAAACCCTTGAGGTAGGGGAGCTTCCCCTAACCTGAAGGCAAGGTGTGTTTTAGGGTTGTGTGCAGGCTCCGGGAGGAGCAGGTTTGATTAGACTTGGCAAATCAGTTCACTTTGTGTGTCCTCCTTCAGTAAATCTGCAACCTTTGATTCTTACTGTGAGTAAATCTGCTGCTTTTTTAGCTGCATGTCCAAAAAAAAAAAAAGATCAACAACTGAAATTAAGACTATTTGCACTTGACAGCCATGAATGTTTCATGTTTGCTTCTTCAAATGAAATTATTCTGTGCTGTGCTGAGGACAGGGAACCAGTATTCCTGGCATTGTTTTTAAACCTTTTTAGCACCTGAAGTTCAAGAGCCAAAATGGCACAGTGTTACTTACGGAATACAACTTTTTTCAGACTTTTCTTCTGTGGCAAATATTGATGTCTACCACAAAAATCTTCCATATCCTGAAACTCCAAAGCAAATGCACATTACAGAATTTATTGAAGTGTTCAGATTACTGTTATTAAATCCAGATGTTAATGTAACAGTTTTGCACTTGTGCAATGAACTGGGTGTCCGTGATTGTTGACTCAGTAGAGAGTATTTTAAGATTTCATATTTGGTACTTGGCTTAAGCCATTAATTAAATGTTTGAAAAGGGGCTTTTATCTGGGCATGGTGCCAAAAGCAACAAAGTGATTTTTTTTTTTTGATCTTCATACCAACTAGTGAAACACAAATGAGCAAAACAAAAAATAAAGACAAAAAGGAAACCACTGGTTTTCTACCCTTCTAAATGAATTTATGACATAGATAGTCCTAGTTACATACCTGCGAAGGACATGCAGTTGTGTTCTTATTTCCACATTTTGTGTCTAATGCTAGAAGCCTGCTGGAAGGCTAGAGAACAGTTGCTGAAAACTTGTTTACAAATTCTAGAGACACTAAAATTAGTTTGCTACTCATTCTTTAAATGTAAAAGAGGTAGCTCATAAAAATTCAGCAGAGAAACTCATTAAAATGAGTTTAAATTGTTAGTGTATTCAGTAAAGTCTAGTTAATACCCAAAAATGGTTCTTACATCTCATGTAGAGGCAAATTTCTCAATATTTTCTACACAAAAAAGGTGGAGCCATAGAATTCCAGCTACTGAAATTCTGTTTAATTACATTGCTGCAATGTTTAATTTTGTTCCCCATATTTTTAAAATTGGAAAGGTATAGCTTGGTAAAGTTGCAGTCCAGCAAAGCTTTAAGCATGTGTTTCTGACACTAAATGAGTTGCACAAAGTTGAACACACGCTTAAGCTTTTCAGTATTTCGAACCACATGTTAGTAAAGCTTTAGGAAGTGATGCTGTGACACAGGCAAAGCAGTGTGTGTGTGGATGTGTCTGTGGTGGCCGTCTCCTCCTCACAGTGCTGCAGGTGCAGTTCTGTGTGCAGGCGCTGTCTTACATTGCCGGGGTTCGGTGTAGCTGGGAATCAGGGGTTGGTGTTTGTCACTCGGTGTTACCTGAGGGAACACCTGATGGCACCGTTAATCTCATGGTGTGTTTTACAATGCTGCACGAAGTGTGTTACCTGTCATTTTGTACATTGTGGATTGGCCATCTTGGCACATTCCCTTGTACGTGAGTGACCGGAAGTGTGAAAGCAGAGGAGCTTTTAGAATGTTCCCTTGGTGCTCAGGCAGGTGAGGGTCTCAGGTCTGGTGTATTCTGAAAATGGAGCTTGCTGAATACACTGAGATGGCTATAGAGAAACTAATGGGATCTCCCTGTTCATTATGGTTGGTCTGAATTGTACCATTTGTGTGTTATTTTAGGAGTTTTTCAATGGACTAATAAATCTCTCTGAACTATTTTTGAGTGGGCTTTTTCATTATGTATCACTTGGTACACTACTTTTTTTTTAGGATTTCATCTTTAAAAATAAAATTTTAAGCATATTTTTCCATGGAAAGTACAACTAAGACAGGTACCCAAAAAGAAATGCCTTAATGTTTTGCTAATGTTTTTCAGTATGTAACTTGTACTCTTCGTACAGCTATACACCTTATAAATATACTTAGTATATTTATATAAATATAAATATATTTATAAGGTTTTTGTTAAAGACTTGTAACCTGTGTGAATTAGGAATTTGTAGAAACAACTGGAAACTTCACCATTTTCTACTTAATGTTTTCAACACTAATTTCATTTGGAGTGTGTACAGCAGAAGGTTTTTAATACCCAGTTTATGAGGGTAGAGCTCACTTACAGTGTTTCTTGTAAATATTTAATTCAAGAGAAGTTACTGCTTTATTTTGCAGTCTTTATTATTTCAGAATTTGTATGGGTTAATTACAGTAATGCTTCTTTATGTTAATGTCAAGTAATACAGCAGCACTCAAATACAAGGTACTGAGCAAATGCTGTCAGTTTTTGCAAAATACAAACCATCTTCATGGTTAGGGGGATTATGAGTCTTCCAATGTGAATCAAGCCCTAAATAATTCTCTCTACGTCTGTAGACAGTTTTAACCAACTTTCTTTGCTTCTATGAATAACAGAGTGTAATTTGTGATTTCTTCTGGAATCAGATCCTCCTTCCTCTGCCAGATGTTCCACCCTTCCTCTGTTCTGCCAGTTAAACCATTTGATGGCTCTTTTACCAGGTCCTGGATCAGAAGCCTAATTTTAAAAGCTTGTCCTGCAGAATTGGGAAAATAGAAAAGTGGAGTCTCTTGGAAAGGGTGAAATGCAGGTGGTGAGAACCTGCTGTGGCCCATAGTTCATCTTTGCTGCCCTGGGAACGCTGTGGGCGGGAGCACAGGTGAGGAGTGTGGAGCCAGCCCAGCCGTCAGACGTGGGGATGGGTAAAACACTGGGACGTGCTTCCCTTTGCTGCAGAGTAAACCACACTCACAGGAGACCCTTGGGCACAGTTCTACATCTGCTGTTCCTCAAATACCTGGGGCAGCTGGGGCCTGCAGGTGGCGCAGAAGAGAATTCCATAGCGTCTCCCATCTGCCTGTGGCTTCTTGGCATCTGTATGAGACTTTGGAAAGCCTAAGCCAAGCCTTGTGCTGGCTGGCTGAGGAACATGGTCAGGAAAAGGTTATCAAGGAAGGATGGTATACAGAGCATTTTTGATGGGTAAAGCTGAGTTGAGGTGATTTAGTATACATGGAGGATAGAAAAAACAGAATTCAGGAACAGAAATCAGGAAAGTGGGTATTGAAGTGATCTGGGGAAAAAAATAACCATTGTCTGATACTAGAAAAAAAACAATGAAAAGAAGCCAAGAGAAAAAAACCCTTGGCTACAATATTTATATCTGACCAGATTATATTTAATTAATATCTTGTTTTCATCAGATAATCAGTATTTTCCAACAGAGTTTCTAATAAAGCTTTGTAGTATCTTTTTAAAATATTTTGAGTGTTGCTTAAACTACAAGAACTACAGAAAGTAGATGTGTGACAGCTGCTAAGTGCAGAAATTTGTAATCTACTGTAAACAATTTTATGTTACCATCTATTTCTTACTTATTTTTTAACAAGCAGCTTTGTATGGAATGAAATACTGGAACACAATAGTTTAACAGATAAGACTTCTTTGAAACTGGCCTTAGGCAACATAAACTCTCCTGACCCAGAGTTTCTGCCCTATTAGTCTTCAGCTAATTTCAGTAGGGAAAATGGAATTCAAGTTCATTTTAGCTTTGGAGATCGTGAGAAATTGGTTCTTAAAGTACTGAGGGCATGGACTATGGATTATAGCGTTAAACTGTTTAGAACATCAGAGTTTTCAGGCACCATACTAATAACATACTTTTTCTGATTATTTTAGAATATGGGTGTTGATCTGGAGATTAAGCTACGTCACTTATAATCTTGGATCTGTATTTATAAAGAAGCAATAAGTGATACTCCTTCCTGTGGTCTTACCCTGTTCTTTGTTAGAAGAAATGTGTTTCATTTGAAAAGTAAAAATTTGGCTTTTGTTTAGTGAAGAGTGTAATTTTGTCTTCAACAAATTTATTTATTTTTCTGTTAGTCATAATACTACGTGTGTGGTATATCTTCATGCTTAATTTCCAGTGTTTAGGAATCTCAGGGCTGGGATTTTGTGGTTTGTTGCCCGATTTTTCTTCCTGGGAGTCTGCTTAACTGCATGGAATTTACCATTCTTTCAGTCTGCATCCTTGTTGTTTCTATTAAAAAACCCCCTACTTTAATTCTTGAGGAGATGCTGTAAGGTGTACATCTATTACAAGTGATATAATTGCATTCACATTGTGACCTTTTGTCACTGCTTTGTAAAATATGAGGCCACTTAACACGATGTGGGGTCTGAGCAGGTGAGCCGTGCAGTGTGACACTGTTCTGCCTCCAGGGAAGGTGTAACAACTGCTTTATCCCTGCTGTATCAGCAGGTCTAACTTGGAGAAAGCTGAAGATTGGGGAGGAGGGGGTCATCCTCCTGGAGCCGCTAATCTAAATGATAGCTGATATAAGAGATGAAACAACTGCTCTTTCCCTTCAAAGTCCTCTTTAGAGTTTGTAATAGAAAGTAATGCTTTGAAGAAGCAAATAAACATATTTGCCCTGTTCCAGAGGCAGCTTTGGCTGTAAGGATGGACCTCATTGTGACTCCAAAATAATGACAAATACAGAAGAGCTGGCAATAGCATGAAGTGGGATTGTGAGATTGCTAAAATGCTGTGTCCCTGCCTTTGTTTAGTTGAGAAAGATCAGCATTCATACCCACCCAGCAGGCATGGCACATACACACATGTTTAATGTGTGTAGCTAATTGTGAGGTACCTTTGGGAACTCGAGGAGAGCCTTCAGAATCTATGGTTGCAGCTCACCAAAAATGGTTTTGTCTAAGCAGGACAGCAGCACTATAAAAAATCATCTTAATATTTTCACCGCCACCTTTAATTAGCCCTTAATTGTGCTTTTGTTGCTGTTCAAAATTTGTCACATCGTCCAATGTCAGCTGAATTGCTGAAGAGATTGTCCCATGAACTTGTAAACCAGATCCATCAATTGTGTAGTACCAGGCCTCTGTTTTCTTTCTAGTTAAAGGAAATAGAATAGAGGAGAAGATTAAATACTTCTAATAACGTTAAAGTGAAACCAGTCATTTGAGACAGTTAAATACATGTGGTAAGGCTCTGCCATGATTTCACATGATGGTTGCATGATCAGAAGTAAGAAACAGGAAAAAATATTGTAGATGAACTCTAAGCAGTCGGTGTAAATCAGGTAAAGAATGCATAGTAAATAGCTGCTGCTTAAGATGTACCGCAATGTGATTTTTATCTGTTTTAAATTAAGCATTAATGTGTCACCCTCTAAGTTTTTCTTTTGTCCATTAGCAGATTAAATACTAAAAGTTTCATTTTCAGAAGTTGGGAGCAACAAGTTGACTGGTTTCCATGGAAGCTAATTCAAGTTACTGTTTGCATTGGTAATACCTCGAAGTAGCTGTGTTGGTCCAAGTCAATATGCAGCAAAAGGTTTGTGAGAGAGAGATTTTCTTAGTTGTCCTAAGGTTGTGAGTAGGGACTGCTTAACTGAGGACCTTCTGCACATGTCACTGAATTTCGGCTCAGACATAATCATTCTGATTTTTGCAGGATTCCCTAAATTGAAGTTGCTTGTAATCTATAATTATGTTTACATGATTTTGAATTAATGTCTAATTAGCACTTAGTTTATTGCTGAATGTGAATAGTATGTTAAATTCTGTCCAATAGAAGTTGATTGTATTTTTTAAGAGAACACCAAATACTACAGTAATAAAACTTTGCTAATCTCTGTGAAGTACGTAGATATAACAAGAAGCAAAGTATAGATTTTTCAAGGAATCTCATCTAATAGAAATGATTGTGCAATGTTCAGGCCCACTTATGATGGGAGGTAGAAAGCAGCACGTTCAACGGGAAGCAGTCCTACAGTTCCTTCCTCTTTGATTTGAATCCTTGTGCTTTCCTTGCTTTGTTCAGTTCAAGGGCTTGGTTTACAGGCATAAAACAAACAGAATAGCACCTGCAGCTTAGTCATAAATGGGAACATCTCACAGTATCCAAGCAAACAAATGAAATCATGGAGTCATGTAACCTTTCCTGAAATGCCTTAAGAGCTCTAGCAGCATTCATTTTTAAGATAGATCACTATTTTGGCTATCAAAGGTCTCTAAACAGATAGAGGAATTGGGAAAGATTATGATCCAATTCACTGATAAAAGTTACTAATTATTGTCTGAGATATCAAGTGCATTTATAATACCAAAACAAACACTTGGGTTTTATTTTTTCCTATGTTGGCAACTTCAATTACATAAATAGATTCTTCTGGCTGCGCCTTAGTTTGCTGGCCACAGAAAATCATGGAGCACATGGAATCTTACTAATGCCTTCCACAAAGTTCTGTCATAGACCAGAAGAACTGAACTTGCTTTTGGGCAGGTTAGTCTGAGTTGATCTCACAGTTATTCAAACACTACTGCAAAGCACTTCATATTAAAACTGAAATTAACAACTTTGGAATTTTTGTTAATTGGAATTCCAGTAAGTTGCTTCTGAAATCATATGCCACTGTGTTTCATTGTAAAAAGAAAATCTAATTTAAGTATGTAGACATTTATGAGGGTGAGAAACTAGAAACATCATTTGTTTGCACACCACACTAATGCAGATAGCTTTTTTGTTGTTGGTTGGTTGGTTTCTTTGTTTCTTTGCCTTGCTAAATTTAGGTGTAAAACTGACCTTGTGTTGCTTTGTGAACTGAGTCTAAATGTATTGGTTGCCAGTGTTAATATCAGCTTTTTAAATTAGAGTATTAAAGCAGATGTGGGATATTGACAGTCAACATCATCTTCACAGACTGAAAAATAGGAATGTCATGTTTAGATTTTTCTGACCATTTGCACACAACATATTTCCATATACAGTGTGTGTAACATCTAAACAAGATACTACTTCATGTTTTGCCTATCTAATTGTAAGTATTTTTATGAAGCTCTTAATTTTAATAGAACTAGTGAGGATATGTGCTATGACAGCTTTGTATTTATTTAATCAAGTTGATCCAGCTGAACCACTTAACATTGCCTTAATACGAGCATTGTTTATTAAGAATATCCACAGAAGAGAAGAGATGAAATCAAATTATGTCTGCTCATAAGGCGATTAAAAGTAAAAAGTTGTTGAGGAGTGTGTCTGAAGTCCTTTACTTACAACAAATCATGGGACAACATTTTTTGCACTTCCGAGTGATGTGGCCAGAATTCTGCTTGCTGCTGAGTGCTCAGGCAGCAGCTCTTAGGAAAGGTGGACTTAGCTGTAGATGAAATAATTCATCGTCCTCCTGTGATTCAGCTTTCAGCACAAATCTTTATGAATTCTGCTGCAAACACTGGAAGTTAACACACTGTAGCTTCTGCTTATGAAGCATTGCGTCAGTAGAAGGTAAATTAAAAGATGTCCTGCATTATCCGGATGGGCTAATGGAGGTTTGCTTCCATGCCTGGTCTTAAACAGTTCCCTAGGTGAGTATCTCTCACGGGGTGGAATAGCAGAGCAGTTCAGACTTCTCCTTAAAGACGGAGGTTGTTGACTGTGTATTACCTTTAAGAGGCTAATTTTAGACTTTACTTTTTGTTTGGTCCTTCAGACCGATTTATTGATTTTGGTGCACAATGCAGAGTTCCACACCTGTTTCTTAAAGGAAAATGATGTATTTTGAACAGTTTTATATAATCAGTAAGCAATTTAAACATCACTTTCTTCTGAGGGTATGGGTTTTGTTTCAGTGATGAATATTGTGTATATTGAACCTTTGCTTGCTTTACTTAAAATATTTGTAAGAAGTTTAACATTTTGAATAAATTCTGTTATTATCATTTTAAAGCCCTTGAAATGTGAATACAGAAGATAGTTGTAATATTTACAACTACTTAAAACATTTGTATGAGACTGCTATGAGGTAGATTCTTTCCAGTGGAAGTTTATGTGTAGCCCAGAAGATTTCACCAACTCTTGTTTGAACAGGTTAGTTTGAGAAGGCAGTAATGTGAGAAAAGAATAGATAAATCATCTCTATGGCCCTACTCAGCGACAGGGTAGGCTTTAGTTTCCCCACGCTTTAATGGAGCTGTGGGAGGCTGCCTTTATTCCTCACAGCCCCACACTCTGCTGGGTAATTCATTTGCACTTAGCAGGGCACAGCTCCCATTACCAATTACTGGGATCTTTTTTTTTTCCTTCCTGGAGGTAGCACTGGAGAGAATGTATCATCAAGGATTCTCCTGACTCATCCCCAGCCTCTGTCCAGATACAAGTAATTCTCTTTACGTTACCTCATTTACGATGTGCATTTGCCAGTGTAGCTTATTTATTTTTCATTTTTTGATCAGTCCAAAGACTTAAGAGTTAAAGGTTTCCTTTGAAGAATTAGTAAAGAGAATCTCAATGTAGCATTGTCATCAAAGTATGCAGAAGTGTTAAATGAGTTTCTGGGGGTCTTCTGGTGCCTGTTCAGTGGTATTAATTTAGCTAGAGCAGACAGTTACAAAAATTTAATCTCAGTTATTTAATAAAAGTGGACATTTTTCTGCAGTATCAACCAGCCCAGTCCAGGAGGACTCTGTGCTGCTGGAAGAAACACGTTATTCCAGGTACTGGTATGGTGAGAAGCGTGACAGGACCTCAGTTTTGTCAGATACTTCTGCACACTGTTTTTAAAAGAAATGAATAGTAATAGTGAGTTTTTCATAATGCATAATCCAAGGTGATTACTCATGGTTAGTCAGCTGCTGATATTTCTCATCTTTTTCTGCTTTTGTACAATTACCTTCATAAAAATAGCTGTATGATTCAAATCCTTGTTGCCCTGTATTTGACCACAAAACTTATTAATTAAGTTTATCGACACCGTATTTGAAGTGTAGGATTGCAGTTTCTCTTTCAGTGGAATAATTCAGTGGCGGTTCTCATGCCCAGGTTCACCTGCTGCAGGAAGATGGTGTCTGTACGAAGGCTGTCAGCGCGGCGGAGGTGAGGCTGTGCCTGCACGGGCGGGGCTCGAGCCACCGCAGCCCTCGCGGCGTTTCTGAGCTGTGGCAGCCGCTGAGCTGTGGCTGGGCTGAGGAGCGTCACCCTCTTCGTAGCACAGCCTCTCCTTGCTGTAGCTCCAGGAGCTGATGGAGATGGAGGCTGCAGCCAAGCCCATGATCTGTTTCTGTATTTTCTCTTTACCCCTTGCTGATAGGCAGCATGCCAAGCGGAGCCATCCTTTGAAGCTCCGCGTCTCTTCCTCTCCCCGGAGTGGGTGTTCCCTCCCCAGGGCTTGTCTCCGGGAAGTGACTCCCGTAGCTTCCAGTTCCCGGACTGCTCAGTGAGCTGAATGTTCCCGACCACTTTGTTTATGTTCGAGTCCGATGTGTGTTGGTCCTTGGAAGAAAGGAGATACTGAGCATTCCAAGGGTCTGACCACTTGAACTGGGCTAATTTGTAGCCTAGGAAGGAAGTTTGCTGTAGGCTTGTGTAGGCGAAGGCCCGTCTTGGCAGCTGTTAGTTAACCTGCTGGATGTCACACTTTTTAAGTGTCTCTTTTAGTGTTTTCTGATACATTGAAGAAAAAAGTAAGAAAAACAAAACAAACCCAACATTTTACAATTCTAATATTCTCCCCACTAAAGATTCTGGTGTATTACAAGCTACTAGAGTTTTAAATTTTACTGAGTTTTAATAAATGGAGAAACTGAGTGCTCATGTTCACACCACGATTCTGTAAATCCTGGAGCTGGTATTGCTGATATCTGGTGACTGTTAATTCAATTCAGTACTGTACTGGGTATAGTGACCCAGGTTCCTTGCAGGAGTGAGTGAGCAGTGTTAATGTCAGCCAGTTGACTTGGCCAGAGCTTGAATGCACTGTGATTCTTGAAATGTTATTTTTCCAGCAGAAAATTGCTAAAATAAAAGCTGCTTTACTACCGAAGTGTCATCCAGATTTCACAGTTTGTGCCAAATAAAATACCAGTTCTGGTGTCTCAAGTAGCAGGGAAGGATGTATTTCCCCCCCTTATAAGATTTTTCCAAGGAAATACATTTTGTCTTTTGAAGATAAAATGTTTAAAAATAAAAGGAGCGTTTGTCTTCAGCAGTTAAGAATATAGCAACCACCTACAATCTGTGAGAACACTTACATAAGGCTCATATATTGTACAGGAGTTCTGGTTTGCCAGTGCTGGAACACTGTTCTTATGTACTTGTCAGGGCAACGTGAACCGAAGCCTTCCTAGCAGTGCTGGTGCGGATTCTATTTTGATAATGTATTCGAAAGGCTAAGTAGGAAAATAATTTTTTTCTAGTTTTCACTTTACTACTCTCAAATATTTTGCTAAATTCTATGTTGAAACAAAAAACAAAAAACCAACTACCTGAAATCGTTTTGCACTATTGGAACAACTGAGTAATTTTATTTTTAGTTGCCAGAAATAAATTGGTATTATGCTTTCCAACAGTTCATAAGTAGAAATGGTTTTCATACCTAGCAGAGTGATGGCTCACACAACTTTAACTTCAGGCATCTTAGTTTCAAGGAAGGGCATGGAAACCCCTGAAGTGACAACTGATTTCTGTCAGATCAGCCAGGTATAAAAGGTGCTTTCTTGGATTATTCAAAGTAGAATATTGAAACTTTAATAGTATGGATTTTTTTAAATTGTATTTTTCCTGTACATGTTTTTACTGTTGAGTTGCTGTTATGTTATTAATATACTTTGTGTATAGGTCTGCTTCAAGTCAGGGGTTACACAGATAATGGTTACCATCTGTAGATGCAGATGGCAAATATGAAATAATTCTTCAAGATTGAGGAGGCTTGAAATAAATGAGAAAGGGGAGGTAGTTTGTTGTCTTTAATATAAAATATGGGAGTATCATGTTCTTTACATTCTAAATCAGAGGTTTCTCAGTTTTGCACACGGTTGCTGGATAAGGTGTTTATTGTACAGGGTTTGATTTCAAACAAGGTGAACTAATGTTTTCTGCTACTCATTTTTGTGTTCTAATTGTTGATGTACAAACAACTGGTTATATTAGAAACATCAGAATGAAATGGCTTTTGAAGACTGAAAATAGATGGGAGACATTCTTCATATCTTTAGTTGAGTTTCATGTGAAGTAAATGCTGCTGGTTGTAGCCTGCACCTGATGCTAAAGCAGTTGTATTCATCTGGAGCAGTTAAAATGAGTGTGCTAGAAAATGGTGATGGTTTATTATCTTACACATGCAGCAGTGTAAAAAGACGTTTACAGAGAAATGTCTTTTTTCTTCATTTATTTCTTTTTTGTTTATTTGTTTGGAAAGGTATTTATAAAAGTTATTTTTAAGTTTCCAAATTAGTTTGTGAATCGATAAGGAAAACCTTATGCCAAGACAAACTAGTAATTCCATGGATGCCAAGTTTAGGTTTGTCTTCAGAAAGTTCAACAGCTGAATTCTTCTTTAGATTCTGATAGAACAAGAGATAAGAAATTAATTGTTTATATTTTATTATTACAAGTCTTCAATTTGTCATCTTTATAATATTTTTTAGAAGTTCTGTTCATTGATTCAATAAGGGGCTATAAGGATCCTAGTGTATCTAAGCCAGATGTTGATGTACGTCACTGACTTTTTTTCCCCGTACAAAAAAAACCCTGTAAATGTTGGGTGGGGATGTGTGTTTTCCTTTCTGGGGAAGGTTAAGAGAATTTATTGTTCTTAGCTCAAAAATATTTCTGTAGTCTGATACAGCAGCAGTTCATAAGGAATAATGAAAATAAATGGGAGCAAAATGTGATTTGACATACGAGTAAAGAATTTGAGGAATTTAGACTTTCTGGGAATTCTAGAGTGTCTTTTGTTCAAAGATTATGTAGCAACATAGTAATAGGGTTGTTCTAGTGTTAAAGGATCGTTTGAGAACATACCTGGATTTTTAGCAGCCTATCTAAAAGAATTAGGAGAAGGGAAATGCAATATCTGAGACTTTACTGTGAATTGGAAAGTTTAAAATTAGGGTTAGAGTTCTGCACTGGAGAACTTTGGATTTAGAGGTTTCCTAATGATAAAATTCATGTAGTGTATGAAACCGCAGTGAAAATGGGGACCTGAGAGTCATAATCAGCGGGAAAAGAAATTCTGTGTGAAGGGGGTGGGCAGAGCATTTATAGTGAGGTTACCTAGAGGTGGTGAAATCACCTGCTTTGGAGATTTTCAGAACCTGCCGAGACAAGTTCCTGGGAGCTGGTAATCCCATGGGACAGGGGAATGGACTAGATGACCTCCAGAAGGTCCCTTCCAGCCTGATTTATTGATGTTCAAAGCACAGATCAAGCGCATTTTGTGTGGGAAGTCAAACTTGTTCTGAGTTGTGCTGCTGTGCTGCAATCAACATCATTTAATTGCATGCTGTGTTCTCAGCTGGATCTGGACAATAAACCCACATTTCTGTACATTCTGGAAACAAAAATTAAGAGATGGACATGTTACTAATTCCACAGTGCGTTGTAGAAGTGATGAAAGTCAAGCTGGTTTCATTCAAAGCGTGATGTTTAGTTATCTGTCATGGGGAAAAAATTAGTCAAAGCTAACCTGCAGCATAACAAATGCTAAACCTTTAGTACAAAAAGGTGTTTCTATTAATTTCATCTGGGTTTGAAAGCATGAATACAGCTCACGTGGCTTAATCTCTTTGAAAAGTGACTCCAAGGCAACTCATAGCTAGTAAGTTGTGGATAAAATGCTGTGAACATGAGCAGATAAGCAGCTAAATTTTCACTTAAATTCTGCTCTGAAGAGACCTGCTTGGTTAATAATGTACTTAATTTGTATGGGTGAGTGGGAGTTTGAGGAGAGTGTAATGTCAGGAAATCGAGTGAGAGCTGAGTGAATTATGCTTCTGAAAGCTAAGAACAAAGAAAAAAAATCTTGCATAACAGTAAGTTAATGTGTCTTCATTTAATGTGAAAGCACCAGTTGGTAACTAGGGAAAATAATGAAAAATACGCACTTAACTGTGATAATTGTTCTGTTTAGGTGTATATCAAGCAGTACTTGCTTATATTTCTTATTTTTCAATTCACACTCTCAGAACATGATTCTCTACCCTTTTGTAGTGTAGGCCATTCTTTGGTGGTCATGATAATTTTTTGTCATCTTAGTTTTTAAATATTATGTTAACACTTGAAATATTTTGGAATTGATCACTGAAACATGTATTGCATTTTCAAAACCTTTGAATACACACCCGAACACATGTGGTGTTTATATTCAGAATATTTGAAGTTCGAAATTTAAGGTTGACTATGGCAAGCAGTTGTCTTTCTTCTTAAGCAGAATAATCTAAAATTTAAAAATCTCACAATAATAAGACATTTCTTCATATTTTGTGGATTTTTCTGAATTATTAACATTTCATATCATTCGAATTTCCGAGAATCTAGGGATAGGACTTAATTGAAGTCCATATTGATTTATTGAAATTTTAATGACTTGATAGTTCTGTGAGTTATAAAAAGCCTGTACCAGTAATTCATACTTCAGTCTCTCCTTACTGTAGATTAAGTACCACACTAATGATTGAAAGGAAGGAAATAGTAAATTGAGTCTTTTATTCAACTCTGTATTTTAACAATAAGTAGCTAGTGTGCAGTAAAATTATTTTTAAAATGTTCGTGGCCAAAAGTCTTCCTTGCCTGAGAGACTGAGGATGAACTAGTTCTAATTCAGTCCTTTGGTGGTGTGAAGTCCTCTGTTAACACTGACGTTGATTTGGGATCTGAAGGAGAGTTGTGCAGAGCTTCAAAATATTAAAAGCCATTTGTATGTTAGCACAATGTATGAATTCAGCATTCTCTAATAGAAGCTACTGAAAAAAGAGATGTTGTGCTGATACGCGGGCGGGGGCACAGGGTGGGGCACGGGAGCTTCTGGACATCGATCGCGAGGGTTAATACTGGGTGATGTTTCTGTCAGTGTGAGCGCAGAAACTGCCCTGCTTCTCTGTTCAGTTGCCTCTGAATCCATTGCCTGACTATATTTTTGCCAACCCGTAATATTTGTGGGAAATCAGTAGGTAATGTCCGTGTAATTCTAAAGGTGAGTTTTGTGTGCGAAGGAACTGCCCAAACGTGAAGGCAAAGCAGTGTCTGCAGCGTTTGGCGGCGTTGCCGGAGCAGAGAGTGACCAGAGCCGCGTTGTTTCCGCAGAGCGCCGAGGCGTGCCCAGGATGGAGCCCGCGGGGCCGGCGGACGGCGAGGACGAGCCCGGGCCCCCGGCGCGGCTGGCGCCCAGCCCGCACAGCGAGGCCGTGGCGCACGAGCTGCGGGGACTGTCGCTGCAGCCCAGCCCCTGCCTGCCGCCCCTCACCGAGCGCAAGAATGGTGAGTGCGGGGGCGCGGGGTCACGGGGAGGGGCCGGGCAGTAACCGCCAGGGACTCTCCTCGCCTGCTCTTGCCGTGTCCGGGTGCTGCGGGGTGTTGGGAAGTCTGTCCCGGGAGTTTCACTGCCAGGGCAGCTCTTGCAGCACCAGCGGCCACTCTGGGGCTTAGAATGGAGTTGTGTCGATTTTTAAGTAGTTGTAAAACTCCTGCTGGTGTGTACTACAAGTATTGATGAAATATTTTTGAGAGTTGTATTATTATCAGACAAAAAGGGATCATTTTCAAGAATAGGTTTTTCTCTGCAAAAATAATACATAATTAATGTTTCACATTCTATCCCAGGAAGTTTAATTCAATATTAGTATACTTCTGGAAAATTTGTTTTTTCTTAATTTCCTGTAAAAACAAAATGGATGAGGTGGGTATCTGTGTCATGTCAAACCTCCAGAGCAGCGAAACTATTGCTCAGCTATAAGTTCAGATTTAGTAATTTTGGTTAATTTGGTTCAAAACACTTTTTTGTAGAAATGACGAAAGTCAGAAGAAAATTTGTAAAAGTGAACTTTGAACTTGATGGATTCAAATTAAAAGTAGTTTTAATATTTGGACTTTGTTTTTACTTTTTACCAAGAACTGGATATTTGCAAGAGTATTTTAGCATGTCACTACTTTATAAAGTGTATAAGCATAAGAGATTGCAGTTCACAGAAATACAGTGGCACTTAAAAAAATTCTGGAATGTTTAAGGGTATTTTTTTGGTTGGATATTTTTATGCAGGAAGCATTATGCTTAGTGTGAGCTTTGGTAGTGATCCTTTAAACCTTTTGTTTACTTGAATGAGTCCTTTGGCAGTAGTCCAGTAGAAGGCTGAACTGTTCTAGTGTTGTTCTGCAGCGTTGTTAAGCTGACTTGCACAAGTTAGTACAGAAACTGTGTTTCCAGCTTTTCCAATGTCACTGCAAGGGTAGGAGGCTTCTGCTCTGGTTTGGTTTTGTTTACCGTGGAGGTAATCACAGCATGCCTGGTGAGCCAGCAGTCACTGGAGCTGTTATTACCTTCTCCTTTTTCACATTTTCCTCCTCTCCCCTCCCCTCCGCCCCAGAGATCCCAGTCACAGAGCAAAGCAGGCATAAGAGTTCGGGTGGGCAGAGCTCGGTGGGTTTGCTGCAAATTCTCATGGTTAGCTTAAGCTCCAGTGGAATTACTGTCCCTTGAGTTTACAAAGAAACATTTATATGCCGTGCCAACTCTGTCGAAGAGGTTTTAACTTCCAGCAGAGGATCAATAACAAAACAGTTGGAGTGCATTAGGAGCTTAAGCTTTTCTAGTCACTTATTACATGCAGGTATTTACTCCCTGAATAAAGACAAGTGGATAATTTTGGGAGGTGGATGTTGCATGTTGGTCTCCTGGACTGTCACAATTTTAAGGTTCTCCTATTTCATTTGAGCTGTTTTCAAGTTCATGGTTGTGGGCAATACTGGATCGCTAATGAAACTAATTTCAGGTTCTCATTAGTCTGCATCTTTCTGGATAATTAGGCAGTACATACAGTGCGTTGATCATGTAAACCTGTGCCCTGTGTACTGCAGTGTTTTATCATGCCTGTTCTCTGGAGGCCAACTCTTGCTCCACTTGCTAAAACGCAGCAAAAGTTACCATTTCATTGGTTCTGCTTTTCACACTTGTCACCTGCTGAGTGCTGACAAAGATGTGTCTGTGATTCTGGCAGTCTCATGACAACCACGGGTGTACAGTCCCTGTCATGAGCAGTGGGGCTGCTCACATACATGCAGTTTGGGAAACAGGCTCTGGGTTTGCATCCCTGCCTGAAGGATGCCAGGTTGGGTCCAGTGTATGTGCTTTTTAGGCAAGATGCTGTGTCCTTAGGAAGGACAGCTTGGGGGAAAAGTGACATGGATGAGGCTCTTAGGAAGCAGGAGGGAGAAGACTCATGACTGGGTGCTGAGTTGGGCCGCAGTGGAGGAAGGCTGACAAGAGTAGCAGCAGCGTGGCACAGCCCAAGTACCAGTCAGAATAATGTGCTGCCCACACACTGTACCACAGTTTCACGAGCTTCTGTCTGAGAGCCAGGAGGTGGCAAGGGAGGGAAGGATAGGCTGTCTGCTGCTGACAGCAGGAGGGTGGATGGGAATGATGCTGCCTGCAGCTTTCCAACCTGATGTTTCAGAGCCAAATGGTGAGAAGGGATTGCACATGTAGATACCATCAAAAAAAGGAAGCAGTGCATGACCAGAGCTTTTTGCATGCTGAATTAGTACTCTTCCAGAATTGGTGAGCATGCCACTTTGGCTGGTAGAGGGAGCTGTGAAGGTCTGGGTGTGAGGAGCCATGCAATCATTATTTCAAGGTACATGTGAAATAGAAAGCTCCTAGCTTGTGTTTTACAGCCATCTCTCTTGGCTCTGCAGTGGCTCCCTTGACCATCTCATTGTGCCAAAATCTTCTTGTGACTACTAGTGGCTACTAGTTTCTGAAAAAGAGACATGTAAGTTGCTCTTGTGCAGTTGTCATCCACAGGTGGGAGCCTGGTTATATTCTTGTAAAATGGGTGGATAAGTGGCTGGCTCCTGTCCAGGCCACTGACGGCCCTTCAGCTCTGCATCTTGGCCATAAATCCTGTCAGAAGGGGAGTGTGCCCGTTCCCTGCCCACTGCACGGTGTGGAGAGGCAGTTCTGTTCCGGGCAGTGGGGGCTGGGAGGTGTCTGCTCCTCCAAACTCACAGCCAGCGTAGGAATGGGATTGCTTCTGCTTCTCTTTGGGGTTGTGCATCACAAGCTGGAGGAGGGTAGAGAAGGTGATGCTGTGCCTCCCATGGCTGGCAGCTGCCGTTCTCCGGCAGAACTGGGCTAATTGAGAGAAGAACCAAGAGTCTTGGATGTTTTGTAGGAAAAAAGCCTTGGGACAGTGAGCATCTTAAAGTAAAAGCAAGACTGGTAAAGTCTGTTAGGAGAAAGCAGCCCAAAGAAGGCAGTGCCCCTGGCTGTGTAAGAACAGGGACACTGAGGAGCAGAGACCTTGAGGCGCTGAAGGTCAGGTGGGAATTGCAGCTTCCTGTGGGGCTGGAGAGCTTGTGGGGAACTGTGGGGATTTCAGGGGAAGATGGAACACACACATACAAAAAAACCCAACCCAAACAAAAACAAATACTTCAAATGGTGTATATTGAGTCCTCCTAAGGGACCAGTCGAGTCAGCTGGGAGACACAGTTCTTAAAATAACTGAATGAAATCCACATCCTACTTAACCTAATGGTATTACTTAAATAAATTTGATGATCCAAGGGAATTTTTCTGGCATCTAAAAGAGTTGTGGTATATTAGTTTGCCTGTTATCTCTTATCTTCCACTCCCTCAGTATGTAGCACTGGTAACATGCATTCTTGGCATAGTTTTATGGCTTCTGAACAAATTCTCAATCCTCTGTGCAATTAATAGATTTGAACTGCAAATTTGGTATTAGGGATTTAAGTTGGAACATTCTCCTTGCATCTGTGTATGACAGGTTTTTCTCCACTCCTATAAGATCAGCGATTAGGTGTGTTTTTTCCTCTTGTAATGATATATAGGTAGGTCACTGAGAATTTATTTTCTTGAGAAGTTGGGAGATACACAGTGTAGAAAAGATGGCTAGTGGGAAGACTAGAGAACAACAAATGGAAAACTTAGTTCTGATTAAAGTAATAGCTTGGCACGGAAAATAATTGAAAATGTCATCTTAAATTCAGCAGTTTCATAATCACTAAGCTGAAAGCAGTGAGATCTGGAAAACAGCATGCAGATATTCTGATTAACAGCATCACCGCCAAAAAATAACATCAGCAAACCAAACATAAAAATCCGCCACAAACCAGACCTCAGAGGAAGTGTATCCTGAAAAACCTATCTAGATAAAGAAGTGCACAGTTTCTGTAAGTTAACAGTAGAAATGTGTGTGTGCATTTACAGTGTAGTGCATAAATAATGTGTGTGTGTGTACAGTGGTTGCCCAGAGAGGCTGCGGAATCTCCACCCATGGAGATACTAAAAATCAGACTGGGCACTGTCCTGGGCAGCCTGTTCCAGCTGACCCTTCTCCAGCAGGGCTTGGGCCAGGGGATCTCAAGAGACTGCTGCCAGCCTCAGCGATTTTGGGGTTTGTCTTTCCATTAAGGTTTTAATAGCCCATGGAACATCCAATGCAAATATTCTACTAAATAATCTTTGGTAAGAACACGCAGCATATGGTAATTAATATCTATTTGTCTCTATCCTTTGGCTTTTTTGGGAGTGCTCTGTTTTTGGGGGGAGTTTGTTTTTGGGGTTTTGTTTCGTTTTTTAACATGTCAGTAGAAAAAACAAATGTCCCTTGGTCTCCTTGTAAATACTTGAATGTTGTCCTATCTGTTCCGAGACGAGAGCGCAAACCGAGTAGGTACTGATTTCCCAGTAAGTCTGTCTTTGTCATTGGTACTGCCAGTTCCCACAATCCTAGCATTCCCAGGCCATCAGTCAGTGTCTACAAGGAACAATTTTCAAATATTAAAGCATGTGAAAAGACATACAAGCCAAAACTCAAGGATCTCTAGGGACTGTGACCTCTTAAATGGAATATATTCTGACATTTTCACAGGCTACATGAAAGAATTCCAGCAGGGTCATTCCATTTGGTAAACTTCTAAACAAACATTCCATGATTTTAGTTTGATTTATAGATACTATTTTTTTTAATTATCTGCTTATTGTGAAGAGATTAACACAGGAGACATGACCTGTGACTGACTCAATTCAAGGCATCTGGTCTATATGAAATCCTGTTTGAGGGCCTGGCATTTGAGTGATTACAGGAGATACAGAAAGCATGTTTTCCTTTAAAGAAATCACTTGTTCAAACTGTCTTTTTCTGACCTTTTTTCTTGAAATTCCTTGTGCATAACTAAATGCATAGCTAGAAAAGAATGTTGAGTTAAATTCCATTGTATAATTGTTTTAAGTTGTTAGGACTAAATCCTAACTGCAAATGTTATCGTTGAAGTGTCAGCTTGTGACAGAGCCACTACAAGAAGGTAACACAGAGCAAACAGAACTGGTAATTGGTGTGCAGCACTTATTATAGACACCTTTTGCAAATCATAGGTAGCACAGTGGATGACTAAATGTTGTCTTCTAAAGGATATATATGTATGCATATGTATGCAGTTAAATGTAGATCTGTATAGTTAAACATATATAAAAATACATATTTTTATGTACTTTATATATACACTTTAAAAATATTTATTAATTTAGATGTGTATATGGGCAAGACCAAATGGAAGGTAGTTTTCATTTAAGCAGTGAACACTGCCAACGTATGTCCTCCCTTAAAAGGAATTTGTGTGGGTTTTAGTGGGAGAAGAGAAGTAGAACATTCAGACTTATAAATTTGACATCACTGTAAGTGTTTGGTATTTTTCTGGGAAGGGTGACTGAGGTAGATGGTGACCATTATTTGCGTTGTTTGGATCTTTGTTGCCACAATGGTGGAGAATATAGGCAGAACAGAACACCCCCAAAACAACCTCCCTTAATTAACAATTTGAAGTAACATTCTTAATGGTTTTAGAAGTAACAGAATAAATTAAAATAGGGGTTATGTAAACTAGTGCTTTAGTTTGTGTAGTTAGAGCACTATTTTCCTATGTGAAGAAATTATTAGACCATGGTCAGGAACCAGATTATCCTAACACAATATAAAGCACCGAGATATTCATCAAGGTGTATGTAAAGCCAAGGTGAAAGAGATATTTGAGTAATTAGGCTTTTTTCCCCACTTGAAAATGTTATTGTGGTAGTGAAAGAGTTCAAATACCCGAGGGTGTTTGGTTTAGTTTTGTTTTTCTTTTTGATGGGATTGCAAAGGAATGAGTTCCATATGATGTGAAGGGTTGGAATGTACTGTTAAAGCAATTGTTTCTTAGTTACTTGATGTTTAATAAGGTTGTGAAGCAGCTCCCAGTCAGTGATGTCACTCAGCAGATCACTGATGCTTCACCCAGATAAGGGGTCTGTTGCGAGGGGCAGACAAGCTGGCACTGGGGAGGTACCATGGGGCTGCATTGCTTCCTCCTGGCCTTTGGAATTTTGGTTAATGTCCACTAGACACTTCCATTTTTTAAATAACACTTTTTCTGTAGGCTGAAGGTTGGCAGAACACTTGGAAGTCTGTGTTGCAGAAGAATGGAAGGAACAAGCGCTGATCACCTTAGGTGTAAAGCAAAGGTTTATGAAAAACTTGTGCAATACATTGCTATTAAATGAGATGTTACTGGAATCTGGTTTATGGAACTGACAGAGATGTTCCACTCTGAGGCCTTTTTTCTTCATCTCACCCACTCTTTTGCAATATATTCAACTTAAATTGAAATTCAAATGAGAGGTACTTCTGCCCTCTGAAGATAATGCAAATTCTAACAGCTTTACTTTTCATTGAAACCAAGAGCTTGTTGTGTATCTTTCACTTCAGCCTCTGGTTTGGATACACTGATGCGGTTTGTAACTGGGTTTAAACCTGTAATTGAAACATATAACATGCACGACTCAAGGTTTTCTTTCAGCTGCAAGAGATACTTTGGTTTTGTTGTTTGATAGAAACCAGTGTCTCAGCCACAGTTTAGTTTTGTAATGTTAAAAATAGCTCTTTTGAAACAGGTACCTGTTCAAATTGCAGAGGCTTTATGTCCAATGTTTAGTTTGGAAATGAGTAGTTCTCTTTATTACAAAACCTCCTCTATTTAAATAGTCATCAGCAGGAAGAGAAGATGAAAAATTTGTAATTTGAAAAAGTCTTTTGCCTGTTTTTTAAATGCCATCAATTTCAAATGATAATCCAAATTCCGGCTTCCTTTTAGACACTGAAGACAAAATCATTTCAAACTCTGAGTGGAGTCGAAAGATCCCAAGCTTTTTCTGTACCTAATTTATATCTCGTATTTCACGGGTTGTTCTATTAACTGTATTACTGCTAAAATAAAGAGTAGTCAAAGAACAAACAAGTTGCTATTGTTTCACTAATAGTTATTCTGGAGGATATTTTGTGGTAGGCTAAAATTGGTGATTTGAATGGGAAAGTATTAAGTTCCCACCTGTAAAGTCACCATTTCTTTTAAATAAATGTGGAATCAGGGTCCTTTAAGACCAACAACGAAAGTAAGCCGTTTTTATCTGTCAAAACAACGACCTTCAAGGCAGATACTGCCCAAACATAGGCAGTGTGTTTAATGTATCAGGGTGGTGGTAGTGGCTCATGACAGGGCTTCTGCTATTTCATAAGAGCTTAAAAAATTACCATTAGATTTGAAAGTGCATGAGTACATCTGAGGAGTCATTGTGGTGCTTTAGCAGTCAAAGGTAAGAACATGTGTGAACCATTCTAGGGGAGTTACAGATTTATTTCATTTGGCAGGGAAGAGGGAGCCCTTAGAGGCAGGTGGGTCAGCACTGGGGATCTCAGGTGGCTCTCTGCCTTGATTCACATGGGACCTGCTCAGGACACCTTTGAACACCTGGGCATTGGTAGTGAGCAGGTGAATTTAGTATTGGAACGTGCTAACAGTGTTTCTGTTCCTTCTAGTACAGCTCTTAGGAATGTTGACAAAGTCCATCATAAGAACTTGCACTTTTCTCGTGTTGCAGTGCTGTGGAGCTGGGAGTTGTGAGATGCCCCCGGGTGCCTGTGAAACTGTCTCAGAGTTTTAGACTTTTCCAGCAGACATGTTGAGATGATGATTAGTTTTTCTTTGAAGCCTTATCACTAAGAATACAAGAACTATATTGCTGCTCACTCAAGTAACCAGAAAAACCAAGTCATCAATTGAGCTTGGATTAATGTATGTTCAAGACTCTGGGAAAACGAGAGGTTGTTGGAATAGGAATATTTTTTTCATTATATGAGAGATAAATGTTGTTCTTTATACAGGGATTTAAGAGAAACTTTTCCCTGAGCACAATATGCAGTTATTCTCAATATTGACAGTATAACTGAATCTGGAGCAGAACTATTTTCTTCTTCAAAGGCATCTTTTCTTTGTCTTCATTTGTTATGTCTCCCTCCACTCAACTATTCAATATTGTATAGCATTTACTGGCAATGGCAGTATTTCATTACATGAAAAATACACAGCATCATTTTGGCCATTCATCTCTCCTAGTCTGTACAAGAATTTCCTCATTCTTATTTTCCATAAATTCTGTGATTCCTGCTTTTCGTAGTAAAGTTTTTTGCAAGTTACTGTTTAGATTTTGATCCGACTTCTTAAAGGTCTTTTAAAATATTCATCTCTGTGCTGAAGCAAAATATTAGGCATAACTCCAAGTGGCTGAAGCATAAGCACATTGATCTGCTATGGGGTGGCTAACCTTGGAAAGGCGGAGGAGTGGATAACATGAACTCCTGGCTAAACTCATCTTTCTGAACAAGAGAAATGCTGCTAAAGGCTTGAACTGCTCCTGCCCAGCTGCTGTTACTGTCATCAGCTTTCACCTGAGCACTGGGCACTCTCAATTTATATAAAGCACTATAAATGGATAGGAATGGATAGAACTTCCTTCAGAAATATGGTGTTTGAAGGAAAATGTCTTTCTCTGGGTTCTTTAATTACACACTTCCTCATTAGAGCATGGAATTTTTTAAATTTCAAAATACTCTGTTTTCTGAATCATTGGGAAATATAGTTCAGAGTGTGTGCACTGTACCCTTCACATAAAACAATTTCTGCTGTTATATATGGTTACACTGTTAGAATGTAATTCATCCATCCAAACGTTTAACTTCTCTCTTAGTACAAGAAAAATGTGGAGTTACGATCTATCAGTAGGTGTGTAAGATTCTGTTTATTGACTGTATCAGAGTTTAATGTGTTTAAGCAGTATGTGTTTGTATTCTGCTTGTCTGAGTTTTTATTTTCTGAATGTGTGGAGTTTCTCAACAGTGATTTTGTTTCTTAGGCACAATAAGTGTTCAGCTGCAGGCAGTAAGGAAGTTAATTTGATTTATGAAGGAGCTTTTCCACAGTATTTTTTTTCTTCTGTTCAGTAAAAGTCACTGCAAAAGCAAATCTATTGGAATAGTCTGTAGCTTGTATTTAAGCAAATCGTAATTCAAGCTGATAATTTTTGTACAAATGATGTGCAAATAACTATTTTTAGGCTGGGAGAGTGGCCTCAAATCATTCATGCTGCAAAGAGTTTTTTGCCTGTATTGTCAGCTCCTTACATGTCAAGAAGTTGCTAAAGCCTGGTGAGCTCACGCCTCCTTCGAGTCTGCAGTTCTGAGTAGATCTAGGTCTCCTTTCTCCCAGCAGCAGGCAAACAGGGAAAGGCTTCCAAACCCTGCTGGCTGGGTCAGGCAGCTTCACACCTCATGGTATCACTTGTCCCGGGAGTGCACTGTCAAGGTGAAGAGTCAGTGCTGAGTGATTGTTTTGTAGAAAGATCCAAAGAGGAAAAGATGGGGTTTTTTTTCTAGTTTCCACTTTTAAAAATTCTGTATCCGATTGTATATAGATCTTTTCAAATCCAATTCTATGGAAGTAAAACAGTTTTCCTGAATGTAGCTGTCCTTTATAATTTCAGGCTGAAAGGTTTAAAATACAAAGTAGAGGTGTGGAAAATGTGTGCAATGATAGCATTTTTAGGCAAAAGGGCAAATACACCTGTCAGAGTTACTAGTTGACATGTAGAGACTACTTAACGTTATGTATAGTTTATTTTCTCTAAGTACAGGAAATTAAATGTAGACTTGTCTGCTGTTCCCTCATGGCCAATGCCAGATAATTAGAGGGGATCCATTTCCCTGAAATCTTCCAGGTTGACACTGAAGTTGATGACTCATGTAAGATAAATGGGATATGCTGCAGAGAATGGCAGATCAGAAGCTGTGGGAGGAAATACTCCTGAAACTGCTGGGAATAATGAGATGTGTAACTAATGCAAAAAGGAAAATAATAAAATACTCGGGGCTTAGATACTTACAACAAGGAACAGAATCTCTCATACTGCAAGGAAAGGCATGGAAATAATCACTGCTTTTCCCAGTTACCTCTGCTAGATAAGTGTCTCTGAAACCAGACCTGGGGTTGGGGTGGGTGGGAAGGTTCCTTAACATAACTTTTAAATGCCACTATGCAGCTTTGTTTACTGGTGAAACTTAATGAGTAATGAATGAGCCGGTCAGGCAAAGATGAAGTATTTCTGCTGCCTGCAGCAGTGTTCCGAGGAGCGGGGACAGGGAGAAGGAAGGGGGGAAAGGGAGAGAGCCCTCAGCAGTATTTTGTCTTAGGTATCAGCGAATGCTGCTCCAGCAACTGCTGGATTTATTTTTAACCGCTTGACTCATTCTTTGTCAGATGATTGACCACCGAGCTGCATATTGAAACACCAATGTGCAGAGGAAGCGAGCGTAACTAAAGGCAGAAGGGGGAGTGTCTGTCTGGGAAGAGAGGCGGGGTTTGGGAGTTGCGCTTCACATGCTCGGTGCCCGCGGTGAGAGNCTGCCGTAGGACACCGCGCCGGGCCCCGTGCGGACCGCGCTGCACCGCTGCCCGCTGCGGCCTGCGTTTTTTCTGTGCTGGATGTTGCCATTCTAAAGGATTCCCACCATGATCGATAGCTCCAAGAAACAGCAGCAGGGCTTTTCCGAGATCTTGCCTGCGGGAGATCTTAAGCCACTGAAGGAGAAGGAATGCCTTGAGGTGAACAGCCAGAAAAGTCTCAAGGAAGGTCAGTCACTTGCTGGTTGGGGGACAGGGAATGCAGAAGACCTGGGCACATTCAGTTCACCAGCATGTCTGGTGTAATGCTGTAGGTCAGGAAGAGTTCTTATACATTAAATGAGGTATTGTTTTCTCTCTGAAAAGAAAAACCTCTAAAAGCTGAATTTAAATTTTTCCTGAGACTAGTAAAATAACGATGATGATGATAGCTTGATAGGAATTGTAGTATGAAGAAAAATGAGCGATCAAGTAGTCTTTTCAGAGTATCATTTAGTGCTGAATTAATGAAGGAATCTGAAATTGTCCTGTAAATATGTAACTGAAGCACAAAGTGCTTCAAAATGTCACTACTGAAATAAATATACTGAAATAAACATCATTAAATATGGCATGTCAAAATAAAACCCCACAAACCTTTAGTATTAGACGTATTGCTACCTCATTTTCAACAGTGCTTTTCTCATCTCCTTTCTTTGGAATTCCCTTCTCCCCTCATACTTTAAATTAGATTTGATTATGTTTTCGAGACGTGTGCTTTTCAGACCACATTATATAGTTTTACATGATTGGATTTAGACTGGGCATTAAATTGATAAAATGCATGGGCATTAGTTTGTAAAATAGCGATAGTCTGAGAATATTTGGAATATCACTTAAAGCTGACAAATAGATCTATATGAGATTCATTTAAAGTAATCTTTGTTAGGCTGAGGCAATAATGCCGCTGAGACAGGGAAATTGTCTAACTCCTGGCAGGCAGAATTCTTCCAGCTGGCCTGGGTGAAGGAGGAGAAGGAAGAGACCTCTGGAGGTCAGCTGCCAGCCCTGCCCAGAGCGGTCTGATACTGGGGGGAGTTAACACACCACGCTCTTGAAGCTCTGGGCTCAACTCCAGCTTCTTAATCAATCAGACATAAACTGTATTTGTAGTAGACAAAATTCCTGCTTTCCTTTCACAGCACTCTGCCTTGGCTTTTCCTCCAGATATCTGTGGATTGTCCAGTGATTCAGAGATTTCTCCTTTAGTGTGGTGGCAAGAGTTCTACATGAGATCCTGCCTTTCTCTGAATTTAAATGCTGTGTTTGGGGGTTTTGTTAATTTATTTTAAAATTTGGACCTTAATAATGTTTCAAATGGCAAAAAGATAGCCCATATTCATTATTAAATTCAGTACCTGACAGGTTAGTTTAAAAACCCCATTACTTAGCTTTAAGTTAGAGCTAGAGAAAGCACTGATTTTTATGTAATGTACTGATACCAAAGGTCTGTTATTGATTAGAAAGGAAATAAGAGGTTGAGTGTTGCTGCATGTGGCAGTGGCTGAGAACAGTTCTGCTTCCTTGTGGCAGGACAGTACGGACTGGGAGCCAGAGACTGAAAGAAAGGGCCAGCAGTGGCCTCTTTCTCGGGCTGTTTCTCGAGGCTCATTTCTTTCTCGATGCTGTTTTTGTCTCACAACTCAGAACAGGCCCAGTTCAAGCTGCCCGTGCTGCTGCTGAAGCTCTGGGGGCAGCAGCGAGAGAGAAGGAAGCGAGGAAGTTCAGAGGGTCAGAGGAGTGGGCAGTGCTGTAGGAAACAAAACCTATCTGGGATAAGCTACCAAGAAATAAAGGCGAGAAAAACATGGCAAAACCCAGCACGGTGGGTAGTGTAGGTGGGCTAATGAGTAACCACGGTAATGATTATCTTCAGGCCTCTTCAAGCATGTCAGTTATGTAGAAAGTGGATGAAAGAATGTACATTACAGTAATGATGGTCTGTCAAGAGTAGCAAAAACCCTGCAATTATGGGACACTCTGCCAGTCTAAATTCATGAATATTTTAGAGCTTAAATTATTCAGTGCATAAAAGAAGATATAATTGTTTTCCATAATCACTATCTTTGCTTCCTTTTCTGTGTTTTAGTACCTGTTCTCTGTTTTCACTTTTCCCCAGTGAGTATTGCTTATCCTTTTATCTCTCCCAAGTTTGGCAATGTAATGATTAAAATAATGAACCTCTTCTTGAGAGTTTGATTGACTACAGGATCTCCTCTTCCAGCCTTTCCTCCTTCTAAAGCTTAGAAAAACAATCATTTTCTTTCTTGTGGTATATAGAATGAATTATTGAAAACGCTCCAAATCTGCTTGATTTACATCTAGAGAGACTAAAACAGAGCTTCACATTTCCAGTTTATAATGTTATGAAATATGTAGTTCAGATATTTTATAGATTTTTAAAAATTCAGTTGCAGTTGTTAGTTTAATCCTATTTAAATAATACTACAGATATTTTATTTTTTAAAAACATAAATTGTAAGACAACTTATTTTATAGAACAGTATCTTCTAAATTAACTTGTGCTATTCTGTCTCTCTTTTTTTTATCTTCTCTTCTCTCCCCTTTCTTTTTCCTTAAAATGATGTGGCTGGTTTTGCCACGTGAATTCTCAAACGTTTCTTCCTTAGGACACAAAAATACTTAAAAATACGATATGTGAATTGTAAAACCTGCAAAAATTAAAAATGTAATAGTATTGGCAAACCCCGATGAAGTATGTAGAGATCCAGTAATTCAAAAGGTGCCTTTGTTTCATAATCTACTTTGCACAGGTTTGATAAACCTAAAATTCCTGAGATAGTACAATGCTTATTTCAGCAATGAGTACCTTAAGAGAATTGTGAGGTGCAATTCTTTTTTTACTTAGTATTTCTTTATAAGGAAAGAGACTTTTGATGGAAACAAAAACCCCAACGCTGTCTTCAGCAAATTAATATTAAGGACATTAGCAGTTCAGATTGCAAAGCTGAATTTTTTCCCTTGCTTAGGCTATTGATACATATTATAACATCCTGCAGCATGAGAGGAAATCCTCTTAATTACCCTACTTTCTTGTAAACGGCTCAGATATTATTGTTGCATATTGCCTTTTTCGTACAAACAGTTCTTATTTTTATCGGTCTGATCAAAATTACCTTTTGTATGAGCAAGGAACAAAGATATTTTCTGTCTCTGAGGTCAACCACACAGTGCTAACTAAACAGGTTTTTCAGAAATTCCTGTACCATTGACTGTACCTCCTGCAGCATCTTGTAGCACTGTTGAGTAAGCAACCAAAACATTTGGAAAATTCAAGTGAAAAGCCTTAAATGTGCATACAGTTACTAAGGAAGATTCAGTGTCATCAAACAGTGCATGTATTAGGAACTGGGACTATATCTGGACTGCAGATTGAAAGGTTTCTAACAGCACTGAAGAGAGTTGAGGAAGTCTTGCTTTGTACCCTAAATTGTTTCAGTATAAAGATGGATGAGCTATATGGCCATGCAGAACTCTTGCAGACACAGTATTAAATTGGTGAAACAGATCAGTGTGGTGCTGTCTTAGATGGGATTTCAAAAGAGGTTGGATCCCTGTTTGTTTGCATCATATTTTTCATATGATAATCTGAGTTTCAAAGTTACCAGTTGCCTGCAGGCTACTCGAAATAAAAAAAAAAAAAACCTAGCCAGGAAGGAAATTTTCTTTCCACCTTGAAACATAATTTCTTTCCTGGATTTGTTTTGCATTTTAAATTTACCAGTTTGTGAGGAACTGGAGACTGGCAAGTGCTAGAAACAGGATACAGGGTGGAATGAGTGGATTTCTCAGGTGTGTACTGGAATTGTCTTCGTGCTGCCTGAGTAACAGATTACCAGGTGTAGTCAGGAAGGATTTCTTCCCCTCATCCCTTGCAATCAAATCCATGTTGCATGAGAATTGTTTATTCAACAGACTTCCTGCTATTGCTGGCATGTTGAGTATTGATGATACTCTTGACCTCTTCTGCTCTCCTGCTCTGGCATGATAAAGATTTTGCCGTTGGTTTGTTGGGGTTGGTTGGTTGGGTTGGGGTTTTTTATAAAGAAAAAGCTCTAAGTTGTGTTATCCGGTGTTTAGAGGTGTTTTCATGATCTCTTATCAGTGGTAGCCCATCAGGTATGTTTCTTGAGACACAGATAATGAGAAAAATGCTGGTGAAAAAAATGTTGTTCCTTTGTTAATAAAGGAAGCACTGTAAATTCCGTGTACTGATCCTGCGAGGCTGTGTTAAACTCTACCATAAACAGTCTCTTTAATGTCGGTGGGATAATTGCATGTCGTAAAAGTAAATCAGCAGTTATTCCACAGAACTTTCTTCTTCAGTGTAGCACTGAAATGAATAATAAATATATTGTTATACCATTATAATAAACACATGCTTAACTACTTCAATAAAACAAGGCTATGATGTACTAATTTGATTTTGTATGTAATCTGTATACAATTAGAAGATGATGGTGGCTAACCAAGAGTTTTAAAAAAACTTGCTATGGCAACTATGAGATTTCTTGAAGTTTTTATAAAAGGTTAGGATGAAGACTGCTGCTGCCAAGAGCAGGTGTATTCCTATCCAGCCCTACCCTGCTTACTGCCAGCCTCTTCCTCATGTTGGCATTAGGAGTTACACAGCCCAAAGTGAGTGGGGTCAGTGACCAGGTATTACTGAGGAGCATTTATTTCATGGTGCTGCCAGGCCAGAGCATGAGCCTGACAGGAGGCACCTCTGCCATTGTGGGAAGCAGAAGCAGCTGGGGTTGGAGGAAGGCACAGACCTTTGGCTTTCCATCGGCAATCCTGCATTAGATCATATTGAGTTATGAAACCACACTCTGAAACCACCGTCTGCTTTGCTGCTCTGCTGGGGCATTCTTCTTTCCTGTCACATCCGACACAACACATATGAGCCTCAGCCTCTAGTGCAGGGTCCTCCCTAATGCAGCAACTTCCCCATCCCTGTGATCAGCTGGACTCACCCACGGAGCATCTGCAGAGTCTGATGCTGTCTGTGTAGCAGAGTTGACTCAATACCATTGCTCACATCCCCGTTTGCAATCAGGCAGCTCAGTGGCAATCCACTTTCCTCTGTTTTGAATTAATGTGTAGTCTCCTGAGTTGGAGAATCTGCTTGGGTGTGCATTTTGTTTGCTGTGCCTAGGAATAGCGTGGACAGTGGAGGGGGCTTGGCTGGAAATCATCTGTCATCATTCAATGTAATATGCTCCAAATTATCACAAAGGAAGTCGTAGGAGATGTAGAATTTAAACTCAAGTTCATGAGTCCCTTGACAGTATACTTTTTGGCTAATAGTAGTATTTGAGGAAATGCAGGTTATTTTTTAAAAAATCAGAAGACTGTACTAAGCAGTAATACTTGCAGATTTAGAAAATGTTATTGTTAATATACTTAAGTTATGCAGTTTTACAGAAATTGGAAATACCAGCTTTAGTTTATTGAGACTTTTCACCCAAGATGGTCATGATTTTTCTCATTTTAAAGATGTAAACAGAATTGTGAAAAGTATAGATTTTGCTTTTTACATATTCATGTATATATACATATTAATCCCAGCAGACATCCTAGTAATTTGTTTGGAGGCTTGTGTATGTTCTGGCTTGTTTCTAAGCAACATGTTCCATAGCAATAGGATACAATACAGATTGTCCTATATCCTAGTCATTTAAGCCTCTCAGCTAATGATATTGTTATAGCTCATATGTTTGTTTGAAATGCTGAGTTTACATGGAGCTCTCTTTGCCATCTAGGTTTTCATTTTCTGCTTTCAGTGGATGCTGTTACTACTGGAAGTGCTTACCTGAGCATCAGCACTGGCTGCAGACAAAAGCTGTAAATCACAGTGGTATCATTTAAGAGATTTGGAGGTCCTGCAGGGCTTCCCTGCAGAATTCTGGAGAGATTATCTGAAATGGCCCTCAGTAGTCTCCTCTCACATACTTTACACTTATACTGTACATTTCTAAGCTGAAATGGAAGTACGACTGAATAATTGCTTAAAATTAATATGCAAAAGAGCTGTTTCACTTTTCTTAATTATTTTGGATGTAGTCTTAGCAGAAAAATGGCTTATACAATAATGGAAAAGAAAAATATTAAAATTATATAACAAGTAAGGGTATTTTTTAACAAAAACAAGTTAAGCTAAGTAAAATAGTTCCTTTTTTGAATTATATCCTGGCATATGTGGAAGTTTTGAAAACTGAACCCAGTATAACATATTCACTCATGGCTAGATGATGTCTGATATTTTTTACCAGATGAATTGGTGATGAATTATTTTTGTTTTAAAATTGAGGGTATTTAACATACTGCATTACCATCTTCAGGCTGATGGGGAATGAGTACCACAATTTTAAATGCATTTTATCTTTAAAATTCTATACAACTTACTTAGAATAATTTCCAGCAAATTACAGGTAGCTATTTTCATGGTTTTCCCTCCCCTCCTTCTTTGACATGCCATATAAATGAAGTGAACATTATATTAACAAATTTCTGACTTTGGACTGGTGGAATGTGTAATACCATGTGTAAACTACTGTATTCCATAACCTTCCTGAAATAGGTACCTTGCATATCACCTGCTCTTTCTTTTACTTACTATACAAAATACACTTTCTACTTTTTTTTTTATTATTATTTGCAGAACAAATAATAGTGGGAAAAACTAACCATTTTTTTATAAATAGAGTACAATACCTCATCGTAGAGTTGAGGGAGAAATAATCACAAGTCCGGAGAAAGCAAAACCTATCTAGATTAACCTAGCGTAAAGTTACGGGGTTTAGAAAATACGAACTTTTGGGTGGGAGCAGATGGGGTTTGGGAGCAGGGTGACAATGCGGGATGCACAGAGAGCACTCGCTACTCAGGTTCTGCAGTTCTGTAACTGCTGCCCTGTGGGGCTGGGCCACAATTCCAGGACAAAGCTGATTCTCGGATCCCTCCTGCAGTTCACCTTGCGCCTGATGGAATTCTCGGCTCTATTCACTGCCACCCTGCCGGTGACACACTGGCGTTAAGGGTGCAGCTGCCTCAGCCCAGGGGACAGTTCTGTGTCCATCTGCAGTGCCCGGTGCCACTGCAGCGCCTGCCAGGAGCGTCTGCCCTCTGTGCTTCGGCCTCAGCATCCGAGGGGCACCGGCTGCAGAAAAGCTGTTGGCAGCTGGCAGAAAGAAATGGAGGCTTTCAGTGTAACAGCTTTTCATTTAAAGGAAAGGGCCGTGTTTCCAGCACTGTCTGTTTCCATGGCAGCCAGCCTAGCAGCCCGCACTGGAGTTTCTGCCGCTCTTGGAAATTTCCAAGGGGGTATGCAGGAATGTTGGACATTACATTTTCTCATTTTTACTTGCAGTTTTAAGGGTTTAAATAGGTAACATCCGTTGGATTTCAGCTTTGAGAGAATAATGAGATGATTACATACAGAACATTAAAACAAATCTCGATGCATTGTTTTTCTTCCTGCTGCCATTTGAAAGGACTGTGTGGTGTCTGCTGGACCCCTTGTCCACGGTGAAGTGTTTGTTTCAGCTGTGTAATTGGGAAATGGCAACAACTATTTGCTGCTTCATAGTACCTTCTATAAAAAGATTAAAATTTGATCTTTAATAGGCTATGTAGTGAACTGTGTTAGATGTGGAATTATTAGTGCTGGAACTGTGCACAGTCTGTGTTCTGTTTTTTTTCAAGGCAAGAAGCAGTGGTGAAAGCTTGTCAATCAGTGTAGATAGCATTGTTCCTGCAGGACAGCTATCAATTTATTTTTGGCCTCTTTACATTCCAGTGCTTGTGATTATGTAGTACTACTTTGAGACTGCTCTTCTATAGGATACACATTACAGATTCGTAACAGGAGTCACTTGCTTAGCTCTGATAAAAGCTGTTTGTTGTAGGTGATTTAATAATGCACTTTATTTCACTCATTCTGCCATTCACAGTGAGTAAGACGAACCCAGACTGCTGTGTTCTGCCTTTCCAAGGCTTTATACAGAACGTGCTGTGTCTCCTCAAGTGCCTGTTTGTGGCACTTCTCCTGTGTTCACCCCCTCAGAGTGCTTCAGCAGGAGACTGAGGAGCTGCTGGTTCTGGTTATCCTCAATCTCTGCCCCTTTGGGGCACAGTGTGCGTGAACCTGAGCAGGACTCACGGTGTGAGAACAGGGCATTGGCTTTATAAAAGTTACTGCTTTACAGAACCACACTTCCACATAACCAAGCGCATTGGTTAACGGGTGACCTGCCCTTTCTGCACCATCATCTCCGTTCCCTGGCGTAGAGAAGTGTTGATTCCCTGGTGTGCTAGCGCTGGAAGGAGCTGTAAGAGTGGGAGCACCAGCCTCTGGCACTCAGCTTTTGAGCTGGCAAAAAGTCTCTACCTCCAGTGCAGTCACAAGACTTCTGCTGACTCTGAGAGTCAGATAACCAGATGTTCTTACTGTGAGGAAGGATTATGCTTTTTTTTTTGTCAGTAAGTATTAAATAAGCTATCCAAGCTTTAATGATCATTTTATTGACTTAAGAAAACACATGGAAATTTTGGAATCTCTCCACCTGGTGTTCAAGTGTTAAAATTGTATGCTTTAGTTGAAAACAAAAAAGAATATCCTCCCTTCTCCCTCAGTCAAAGCAGGAATTTGACTGACCTCTCTGTGCATGGCTTTCATTCAGAAGCAGTTCACAGACAATTTTTAGAGTTGCAGTGGTGTGAAGGAGGATTCCTGCCAGATAATATGAAGTGCAAAATATTTGTACTGTCTTTTAGCAACTACATTTGCTCAGTGGTGTTAACGTAGCCCTTCTTTTGCACATGTACTTTAAATAGGAGGAACAGTATGAACAACATTAATAGTGTATCAACATATGTAAATATGTGTTAATTCTGTGCCTTTATTTTGGAGATCACTTATGATTTTAGATGTTATGTAGGTAACTGCCTGATTTTAAAAGTGTAAAAGCGAAAGGTAAACTATCTGGCAACAAGCTGAATGGATTTACCCTGATAAGAACCATCTGTGAAACACAATGTTTGAGTAAGTACCATTCCAAGGGACCTTTGCTTTGTAATACCTGTACCTCCTGTCTTTCAAATTCTCCCTTCCCCAGATTCCATGATGGCTTGTCTGTAAATGGTTCTTTGAAATAAAGGAGAGGGGGAAAAAAAAGGAAGGAAAAAAAATCCAAACCGCAACCCACACTAGAACAAGTAGTAAAAAATATATGTATTTGGGTAATGCTTCAGTGGTTCTTAGATTTTTTTTAGGGCTTTTTTTTTAGGCTGTGTCCTCTTATCCAGCTTTACTAGATTTACCACTTTGTTTGTTACTGACTGTTCTAGAAATGTCTTGCTCTATGGATTTCCATATATATGATAAGCAAAGTCTGTATTAGCTTTAATTACATTAAATTTAAACCAACCTGCATTCTATTCTAGATAGTTTCTCACAGAAATAAATGAGCAATTCTTTGCCATAAGTGCAATTCTCAGATGGCTCATCCTTGTCTCTGAAGATAATTTCATCATATTTTCCTTACTGAAAACGTGTGATTTAGTTTCCATGACTCCCATCCTCCTATCGGGCTGGCTGTTCTATGAGCTGCTTCTTGTGAGTCCCCTTTTCCTCGTGAGCTTTTCACAAACCTCACTCCTGTGCCCTTCCTTCATACCCACTTCAGGTTCCCCTCCAGTATAAAGATACACATCTGTCTGTAACTACAGAGACAATGAAGGGTCACTCCTGACTGTAGTGTGACCACCTGCTCTGACACCCAGACCTGTAACCCAGGTGTGCTCTGACTACATGAAGTTATGCAACTCACAGACAGGTGTTACTGTTCCTCCCTTAGAAACGGCTCTGCTTTTTGCTTTGTGTCAATGCAGGGGCTGAAAGTATTTTAGATCTTCTAGATCCTTATATCTCTTTTGTAGAGATATCAATATTGGTTTTTTCCTGATGGATTTGCTTTGGAAAAGCAACACCTTTTTATCTTTCCAACGTTTAAAAATAACATATTTAGGGTTTTTATTCACGATTGCTTTCTATTTGAAAATTTTCTTTTCTTTAATAATGCATTCAACTGCTCAGTATTTATCTTTTTAAGAAGTTTAGACATGAAACTGTTTTTTAACCTTAGTTTTGGAGTTGATTGCAAAAGCAAACATCTGGTTTTCATCCAGCTCTGTTTCTGTTTAACCTCCTTGCTCTGGTCAAGTCAAAATCTTCAGTTATTATCTTATACCATCTTTCTAACTATGAGTCATCTCTTCTTTAGCATTCCCCCTGCAGTGCTTCCCTATTAGTCATGCTACAGGCTGTCTTTTCCTTATTATGTAATATATAAGTTCATGATATTTATTTAGTAAGTGAATAACTATACGTTCTATATCTTCTATATCTCTCATTTTCTCAGTTTTCCCACTGTTTTTATGACTTGTCCAGATACAGATGGGACAACTTCAAAATCCTCCCTTATTGTAATGCCCAGCGTAGATGTACAGATGATGGGCAGACAAGTAATGTTACGAGAGACAAGAAGGGTTTGTTACATGTTTTTGTTGAAAAATGCTAAAGCTTCACACATGAGGACACAAGGTTTATGTGCAGGTACACTCTTACTGTTCTTCTCTCCCTTTTGCTGTAGTCCACTGCATATTCTCGTGTTACTCTGGACATTGTTTAGGATATGGATCAGTTTTTACTCTTTCTGCAAAGCTTGAGCGAAATATCTGACCATAATTGAAGCCACAAATCATAGATACGTTCCTAAACTACACAGCAGGGCTTCCCATCATTTATATTTCGAAATAATGTTCAGTATAATATATTCAATAAAAATGTTCTTTCCCACTTGTGATTACTAGTATTGACAGCACAATCCTAGATACAAACCAGGTACACCTACAAAATGGGCTTTGTGAGAAAGCTTAGTGAAAAAGAAAGTCTGAATATAAAACATATTAGAAATCTGGAATATCACCATAAATGCATTATTTCTCAATAGATTACCTGCCTGTGATATGTTGGTCTGTGAATCACAGCAGTATTAAAATTCCTGCACCTGCTGTGATATTGCCAGCATTCACTTGTTGACCCACTGTGTTTCAGGTAAAAAGAAATACTAATTCTGGTTTACTTACTGTGTCTGACATATATCAGCTTTACTATGGACACCACTAATGTTGGAGCAGATCATTTTGCTTGAAGACCTTGGGCCTGAAATAAAGAGGCATGTGTTTAAAACTGACCTGTAACTAGGTAAAAGATTTGGTAGGCACATCTGACATTTGCTTAGTGTTCCAAGAAAGCCAAATTTAAGTATGGTGTGAATTTGGACCAAACAGAGCTGTTAGCATGGATGAGATTCCTGCCCAGAGCAGGACATGATTTTCTAGCCTCGTCACAGTCTCCTAGTGATGTAAAAGAAAGCATAGTTTAAGCAAAGAACAGAAGAAAGACAAGTTTTAATCTACTCAGGACTAAAAACAGTGGAATACAGTAGTCTTGCCATCCTGCTTATAAATTGTCTTTCACGTCGTTTGAATGGGTAAAACTTACTTAAGATTTTTTAAGGGAATTGCACATACAGTTTTAAGGCTGACTCTGAGCTTTCTTACCTTACTAATTGTAAGCAAGGAACCCCAAACCAAGAACATAGCAGAGTGCTTTTGCTTTCCTATAAACACCACAGCAGTCAGTGAGTTTCTCCGTGCTTTGTGCTTGTGATGTACCCCAGGGTTAGAAGCCTAACATCACAACATTACACTGTGTGCTTGAGATGCATTTCCATTGAAATGTGTGGGGTTTTTTTTTAACACACACTTGTCTAGTAAAGCTGGTGCAGGACTCCAGGCAGTACAAGTTTGCACCTACTGGTGAGAGATACCTTAAGAAGAGGTCATGGCTTACCTGGAGCAACAGGAAACTAAGGAACAAAACCAAACTATTATAAAATAATTCTTCAGTTAACTTTTCACAGTTAATATTACTTGGAAAATACAATGCCCTACTTAAAGCAGATATTTTCCAGTTTCCAGAGGAACTCGATACCTTTTGAATGACTTTTCATCAGTGTACATTAGTGTTCTTTTGCATTCTCCCATCTCTCCCCTTTGTGATTCCTGTGTCACAATATTGTAAAGTCTGAACAGATCTGCTGTGCCACAGCCCTGAAATGTTTGTATTTGAACTCTCAGTGTTTGTGTGACACAAGAAAATAATGTCCTTGTTTTCAGGACTTGCTATTCCTGGGCTTAATGCTTTAGCCAGAGGAATATCCTTCCTGTGCTGCAGAACAGGAAATAAGCTGGTTCCTTTTAAATTCTGGAAACAATGAACTTCGTCCTTAGCTTAATTTTTTAGAAATTACATTCATTTTGGTGTTTTGGACAATGCATTAGCTTGTTTTGCTTCCTTGTGAAATACAATAGGAACAGCATACTACAATCATACACCCATAATAAGCTCTCAAGTCTGAATTTCAGCATGTAAATGTTACATCTTTAATATATTTTTTCTCTTGACCATCCCTTGTTCAGAAGATGAAATTTCACTTTGAGGTAGTAGCTGTATGTGTCAAAGAGATAATGAAGCACTATGATAAACTGGTATCAAAACAAGGGGAAGAGAACAGTAGAAGAAAGAAACAACTATTTTTTTTTCCTTTTTCTTTCCCTGGGAACAAACAGCCATAATCTTTGAAAGTATAAAGCTTTTATGTCTACATCTTCCCCCAGGTTTTGTGTTTTCTGCTGTAGTATTTAGTATATGTCACATTGGTTACTCACACAGTAGCGATAAGAAACTTTTTATTAAATGTAATGAAACATAAGAAGTTACCTCTGAAGCTTTATAAACAGTTTTTCCACATTTTACAGTACTGGATTTATTTTGTCCTTTAAATAATTATGATAACACATATCTCAATTAAAAAAACCAACATTTTTCTGATGTTCAGAGAGAGAATAAGAATTGTAACACTTTTTTGTTGTTTTTAAATCAGGCAGATAAAGTCCCGCTTCTCTTTAATTTCTTGTGTTTCAGCAAGGTTTATTTAAATGTACGATCAGGCTTTATATTAAAAAAAAAACCTTAAGAAGAAACAATCAACCAAACACACAGAGCTTTTTTCTAAAATGCTCTGCAAACATCATTTCTGTTTCAGCACAGTGAGGTCATGTAAGATTGGCTTAGGACGTGCAGAAAGGCTCTATAATCATTATGTGTTCCAGTTTATAGTTTAAACTCTTCTTACCTCACTGTTTTCTTAATGTAAGCTCAACACTCCTTATGAGGCCTGGCTGATAGGAAAGGTGGGTGCACGTGGGAAATACAGTCCTGGATCAGATGTGACTGAGAAGCAGCAAACTCCAATGAAAGTGAGGATGGAAGTAATCCCTGGGAATGGTGTTAACAGCAGCTGTTCCTAGGATGGCTCTCAGGGGTTACTGTTGGATCTGAATACACACAACAAAACGTATTTCTAAGGTTGCAATACTTGGTATCATTGGAATGGGGTTTTGCTCTTTGTGAGGAAACTGTGCTTACACAGGAATGAATGTTTTCTTTTGTCAGTACTTCAGCTGAGGCTGCAACAGAGACGGACACGAGAACAGCTGGTGGACCAGGGCATCATGCCACGTAAGACTTACTTCTAGTAATTTGTATTTCTATAGTGTTAATTATGAATTGAGTACATAAAATAATGAAGATAAGCATTTCTGTGAGATTATTAAAAATAACTTCAGCATTTGAAAAGACTTGTGGGATCCTTTTGATAACCTAAGTGAGCATGTAATAAATTCATCGTGCTTACATCATGTTTCAGTTAAAATAGCCATTGTGATGAAAATGCAGGGATTTGTAGACACAGTCTGATTCTGCTTTTATTTTCTCTAGTTAAATAATTATGACTAATTTACTAAATAAACTGAATTATTTAAATGAGTGGACATTAATAACAGACAGCAGTTTTTAAAGAGTAGAATGACAAAAGCTGCCAAACAAATGAGGGGTGCACAGAAAACATGGAGAATCTGTAAGCAGACAGCATTGAGATGGAGCACCCTACAATTTATGTTATTTCTAGGTGAATAGTGGTTTTTTACTCTTTTCGGCTATTTAGTAGCTAACCATCTTTCTGAGGTGAACATTTAAGGCCTCTACCTTTTTCTATTTTGTTTTTAAATCAACACATAGTTCTAGTTCTTAAGGGAAGGTCCAGTTCTCTCTAATAACAGCAAGTATGAGGTATGGACAGCCAGAAAATTCAGTGCAATAAATTAAATGGCATTTTGGCATTCTAAACCTGACTTCATAAAATTTCCACTGTGGGACAGTTTTGACAAATAAACAAACACCTTTGTACATAGCAAAAAAGTTAACCATTACATGGTAATAATCTGTTAAAATCAAATATTCCAAGTATTCTGTATAGGAGTATTGCTCATCTCTGCTAAATATGGGTGGATACAACTAGCACGAATCAAATGTAAGCCTGGTCAGATGCAAACACGGCTCTGAGGTGGGGTTAAACACCCATACACATATTTTGGTTAGCATATTTCTTTTGAAAAGCACTTCCTGTCAGTTTAACTCTTACTCTCCTTTCACAGCTTTGAAAAGTCCAGCTGCATTCCATGAGCAGATAAAGAGCCTGGAGCGAGCCAGGGTAAACCACTTTGTGTAAACTTGTGATTAACATCTGGAAATGGATAGTCAGTTTTTTGCGATACTAAATTCTCTGAGTACATGGAAAAATTCTTACCATTACAGTAATAATGTGTGCTTTTATTTTGGGAGAATTCATTAAAATAAAATATGGGTGTCAAATCTGAGAGGAACTTCTCTAAGCCTTCACAGATCAGCGTGGGGGGTTAACACATAGCTACCTCCAGTAAAGGACTGGATGCTTGGGGAAATTATGCTTTTGCAGTATTTCTGTAGCAAATCTATGCTATTGTGATTATGTGGTGGTGTGGGATCAAATCCAGAAACATTCCCATCTTGTTTGGGGAAGCTGGAAATCCATCAGCCCTGCTTAACTGCTAGGAAAACAGAACAAAATGAAAGGAACCCCTCTACTGCCCATGTTCTGAGAGTGCTACCCACCCATCTGAATGAAACTGCAACTATTCATTGACTGACGTAGGTGATTTGTCAAACTGCTTTGAGTTTTTAGGTGAACAGGAGTTAATGCTGTTTCCTCCTTTCTTTTAAGACTGAAAATTTCTTGAAGCACAAGATCCGGAGCAGGCCGGACCGCTCGGAGCTGGTCAGAATGCACATCCTGGAAGGTACGTGCCAGCTCTGGGCCTTCAGAGCTGCCCACAGCAGGGACTTGGTTGTGCTCTCAGTCGTCTCACTGAATTACACCTTGATGGGAATTATTTCTAAAGGTTTATCTGCTCTATTTCTCTACTTCTGCAGTGTCTGTGGTGGCCTGTATTCTAAATCTGTATAGTAATAGATACATCTGTGGCAGCAAAGGTATTCTCAACAGTGTATTTGTTTGCTGTTGCATATTGTTCTTACTCTATAATGGTGATTATATCGTGGGGTGTGTACATGGAGTGTTTATCTTGCTTCAGTTTGTACTCATGCCCTAAAATGACCTGACAGCCTTGTGCTCTCCCCTGGCCCTGAAGAACCTTTAATAAATGTGACTGTTACCCTGCCTCGTTATTTTCCTTGTTGCTCAGGTGACTAGAAACAAGTCTCTTGATGGATGGGGCTGCATTACTGTGTTTCACCACGGGCTTGCCAAGGACAGAAATTACCAAATAACCATAATCCAAGAAAATTGAATAGCCATGAGTTTTCAAAACATGTATTTCAATACCAAATCCTGGTAGGAGCCTGCATATTGATAGATCACATCCATACTGACAATCTCCATAATTTTATTGAAAAGCAATTTTGAAGACTCAGATTTTTGCTAGAGGCTATTTTTAAGGTAAACTTAAAAGATATTTGTGAAGAGAGATTCCAAAAATCAATGGACTAATTAAACCGTTACCATAGCTCACACTAGTAAACCACTAGAGCAGCAAATCCTCTAGATTATAACTGGTATTTGTTATTGTATGTTCACTGCCTTATTGTTGGACATTATAGAGTTGTTTACAAAAGGTATTATTGCTGTTAAAAAAGAGATTAGATTTCTTGAAAAACATGATCATGGGGACGAACATCTACTCATATAATCATATTTTTGCTTATTAATTTGAGAATTTTCAGAGTTATACTTGACTGCTTTTGATAAAAGTGGAATGGTTATTGCAAAGAGAAGACAATGTTTGTCATGAAACTGGGGAACAGTTGGAACAGAATATTTAAATCAATATATCCTTTTAGAGACCTTTGCAGAGCCTTCACTACAGGCCACTCAGATGAAACTGAAGAGAGCTCGGTTGGCAGATGATCTGAATGAGAAGATTGCTCAGAGACCTGGCCCTATGGAACTGGTAGAAAAAAATATTCTTCCTGTAGACTCCAGTGTTAAAGAAGCCATTATAGGCAAGTAGAACTCCCACAGCTTCTGTTTGTGGTCTTCATGGCATTGTGGAAAGTAATAATTTAACTCTTGAGGGTAAAGTTCCCTAGAAGATAACATACGCTGAGTTTATTACTACTTACTCTTTCAGCTTCTAAGACTTAAACTTTGTCATCATTTAAATAAAGTAATCCTATTTTTATATGAAACTTTGAGAAGACTTGGGTTTTAATAAAAATTATTACAAAGTAATCAAACATCTGTGGCCATTCCTCAGCCTGTGTCATAGGTGTCTGTGTGCACTCCACATCTGTTGAACGTACCTTTTGATGTCTTACTAAAACCACTTCTGCTCCACACTTGGTTGTATTGATTCCTTGAATATGATTTAATATGGCTCTCCTATTAAAAACACAGTAAATACTTACGTAGCATATGTTTAGACTGCTGAAGACTGATCATTTTCCTGCAGTTAGCTAATTCTGCCATGAATGTCTAAATTCAATTTGTGCAATTAAAAAAAAATATTGTTTCTTTCTATGTAAACATTTTAGCAGTTGGACAAGAGAATTACCCGCAAGCTTTGGATGATTTCTCATTTGATGAAGACAGCAGTGATGCTTTATCACCAGATCAACCAGCCAGCCAAGAATCCCAGGGTTCAGCAGCTTCCCCTGGTGAGCCAAAAACCAGTGACTCACCCTCACCTATAACCCCAAATGCTGCTACATCAACACAGGTACAGTTTTTAATTGTTAAAATCTTCACAGTATGGTTTTTGGTCTGGCACTGTAGAAATGGGGCATGGTTTCACATGGAATGAATGCATCTGCTGCTACAAAGGGGTATCTGGGACTCTTCTCTGGTTGGGAATACGTAGAGTAGAACCCTGGCTCAGCTGGTGACAGTGATGAAATTCCCATAGGCTGCAGTGAAGCCATAAATTCCCTGAAATCCATTATGACCCACAGAAGATCTGCAGCTTTCCCAGAAGTTGTTTAAAAGGTCATGGCCATGGTTCACTCCAGCTGTTATTGATTACTTAATATCTTTCTTCCTTCTGGGCAAGGTCTTGAACTCATTTAGAATTTAACTTAGCTGAAACAACAGTTGATGTCAGTTCCATTATCTTCAGAAAAGTCCATAGAAAAAAGGTTTCCCACATAATTTAAATATTCTTTCCTATAGTTTTAAAATACTGCTTAAGGAATTTACTATTTAAGAAATCAAAATAACATGTATGTTGATTTTTCGATGAGGTTTTCAGTATTTTCTCAAGGTACTTACAAAGAAAGGAAAGTAACTGTGTCATGGCAGATAAAATGTTATCTTTACAGCAGAGCATTTAAATGTGTGAGGATTTGGAGAGCTGTGGATTTGCTCCTTACTGTAGAAAGTAATGTAAAAGGAAACTGTTAAATAAGTGCAAAAGAGGTAGCCATTGTTAATGCTCCAAAGACTATATTGTCTTGATGACCATGGACACTTGACAGCTGAGTGATTCAGTCCGGTCTTACTCTCCTTGGTTTTCTTTCTACGACAGTGGATAGAAAAAGTTTTGCAAAGTTCATATTCAAAAACAATGCTGGACACAAAGTATGGCACATCCATTTTATTTCATTGTTCCCTAACATACAGATTAAGATGTGAATTGGGTTTCACATTGAGAGAATATAATTTGTGTTGAATAAACTGAAAACAAACCACATGAAATTAGATTCCTGAGTAAGGAATTAGGTTCCTAATGGAGAGTTAAATAAACATACTCAAAGCAATACATACCAAAAGCTTTCCAAGTAGGAAGCATAAGAGAGATTTGTGATTGCAGAAACAAAAAGTAAGGCACTTGAACTTGATTGAAAAAGCGCTTCAGACAGAATTTCAAGCCTCTGCTTATGGATTTCATATCACATTACAGCCACTTCTGTGCACACATCTAAAATGAGAAGTTGCTCTTCTGCAGAATAAAACAGATGCTTACCTTGTTGTTCCTTTTGAGTTAAAGAATAACAGCACAGCAGGTCTCTACAGGAGACGTGTCTGGGAATGGCTCCTTTATTCTTTTAATTTCCTCTGATACATTTTAAATTTTATTACAACAGAAAAATACAAAGAATGTTTTGAATAAAGCAGAGTGCAGCCAGAGTTCTTTTCAAGGCTTCCTCCTCCACACATTTCCAGACTTCAGAGGATGTAACATAATTTTGAGAACCTTCAGCTCTTGTTGACTGATGACCTACAACTTGCTTTAACCCAGTGTACTTGCATCTGGTAAGGATTAGGCATTTTAGTCATACTCTAAACAGATCAAATTGGGGTATTCACGATTCAGAAGATATTAAACAGTTATCTTCAAAACAGCTGAAGAATTTTGCTTGATGGCACAGAATGACTGTTTTCTTAATACATTCTCTGTAGCTTGTTGACCTGCTAGATTCTTGTTGGCATTTAGCAGAAAAGGTGCAGAAGTCATATTATTTGGAAATAGGGATCTGTTCAAATTATTTAATTACTAGTTTATGAAGTAATCAAGTTAAGAAGTCAAGACCTGTTAAATCTAATTTTTTGAATTTAAAAATATATAAAGTAAATTATGTGCATGGTTCATTGCCTCATCTAACACTTGCAGGTAAAATTGGGACGTCTGTAAAAAGCTTTGTGTGTAGGTTAGGATAATGACTAATGTGAGAAAAAAGTAATTTACTCTCTGTCAAGAGGAAAATGTTTAACACCATGATTTTCACACAATGTGAAAAGAGGTAATTTGGGGTTTTGGTGGTGCTTTTTTGTCATTGTTTTGGTTTTGTTTGGGCTTTTTAAAAAATTTACTAACTTTCCCATTTTGAAGAGTTTTGCTGTGCTGTTATCATGGATTTGTTTTCCTAGCCTATAAAGGGTTACTAAATAGTATGTTTGAAGTCAAGTTGTTTGGGTTCAAGAAGGATCAGAATAGTAAAAGATTATGTAATGAATAAGTGAAGTAGCAAACATCTAAAATGGTGTTTAGTTGGTACTTCATGATAAAAAAAAAATTAAGAAATAGTGAAAATCATGAGGTCATTTTAATTCCTCTGTGCCTTATGGTAATATGGTACTTGGCACTTTGATTCAAAGACAAACTAAGTGCTTTTTAAAATTTTACTGCTGTAACTCGAATAAGCTTTTTAAACTCGATGCAGCAGGGGCGCAGTATGTTGGAATACAGCATCCAGAACCCCTTTTCAAAGGCTAAGTCCCTCTAACATCCCCTCCCAATTCTCGTGCAAGTCCAGCAAATAACACACACTGTGTAGGTATCAGATGCTTCCCACAGCAAACACTCCGAAACTTAGATATAAAAATAGAGACATTTGTATCCTTAGCCTGCCACCATAAAGTGACAGGAGCCCAGGACAGGCATATGTACAATGTTTCAGTACGGAGGGCAGGGTAAATCTGGCATTTAGTAATGCAATCATCAGGAGCTGTTCCTCTGTGTGGCTGCCCGGCAGAAGGATCAAACCCACTATTCAGTTTGGCTGGGTTATGGGAAGGCAGCTGTAGTTGCCTCTTGGCAGCTGATGGTTGGGAACACAACGAAATGTCTAAATGAAACACAAAGATAAAATGGAAATTTATTACAAATTAATTGTAAGCAAAAGCCGGAGAGCTTCGTGCATGCAGACTGGCAGCTTGGGAACTGCTATCCCAGAAGTACAAAAGAACCAGGACATAGAGTTGCAAAATGTGTACCAAGTGTTTTTAGCAAACTGATTTAAGTTCTTTGTGGTACAATCTCATGGAAAAATACAGGAAAGGTATGGGAAGAAATGAAACAGAAAGAAGTACCTGTAGCACTTAATTGGAATGCGAGTCTCGGAATTAATTTGGAAGAAAAAGGATGTTTAGTGGTAGGAATATAAAGAAGGGCTTTTATAGAAGGAACATTGTACTAGGTGATCTAATTGCTTTCTTAAACAATGGAAGTGCAACTGATGTCATCTGGCTGGATTTATTACTGGCTAATATTAAACACTAGCAAAATGAGGATGGGGATTACCAGAAATGAGACAGAAAGAGGGAAGTCCAGGGCTGAAAGGAAGCTGGTACCAGTGCTCTTTGGGAGTTGATTTGGGACATTCTGGTTTCATGTTACCGTTAACAACCTTGACACAAGAATCAGTCACCTAACAAAAGTAGGAAGGCATAGTCAGCACACGGTTAGATTATTATGCAAAAAGAACTCGTTGATTTGGCTTTTCGGAGAGAAATGCAATCCCAAGAGAGTGAATAGTTCTCGGAAAGAAAAAAACACGTTGCCCCTCCTTCCCATGACAAAGAAATGTGGAAACCTGGGGACTCCTGACTCAAGAGAAAACTGGGGAGGAAGAGAGCTGGGGTCTAGTGCTCAGCAGTGGAGTCAGGGAGTTACTGTGGACATCCTCTGTAAAACTGCAAGTTTGTCAGAAAAGATGAGTCCAGTAGAAGTGCTAATGCCACTGTAAGGATGCAGTGAGACCCTACATGGAATATCCTGTACAGTTTCAGTTACTTAAATCCAAGAAAGACTAATGAAAACTGTTCACACTATTACCTGTAACAGGTAAGGATAATCAGAGAACGAAAAATCAGCTTGTGAGAAAACAGTAAAAATTTCTTTGTGTATCTAGGAACACAAGGACTGAGATCTGTTTACGTAGTCTGTATTCCATCAGAGGGATATTCACCACAGAAGGAAATCATAAGGTTTCTTTAAGACTTAAAATCACAAACCAATTTCAGCACAATAAAAATCGGTATGAGAAATTTAAGATGAGCGAAGTTTGGGTTTATACTTCTGCTGGCATCAGATACAGAAGAAATGCACCTCCTGGCAGAGTCAGAGGTGGGGTTCTGTGAAAATACCATAGGAAGGGTGTCTTCAAAATACCCCTGCTGTCCTGCTGTGTGATCATTCTGAAACAAGAAGTTTGTTTGCCTGTGTTGATGTTTGACCTTTATGAAAGCAATGCTTTTCTGACAGTACTTGTTTGGGTGGTAAAATTTTCCTTGTATACACAAAATTCTGACTCCACAGACAAAAAATACTGAAGACCTCAATTTTATAGTAATAAAGCCATGTTTCTTAGCTAACTAAGAAGTCAAGGTAGGAAACCATTTTATTTTATTTGCTATATTTGAAGTGTGCCAAAATGTGCCCTTATAGAATATGTTTACACATGTACAGGAGTTCTGTTTTCACCATTCCTCTGAAAAATATTTTGTGAATTTGACGTGATAGCAAATTGTCTTAAATTTTCACATTTTTTCCAGTTACTCAGGCGGTCAGTGTTTTTAATGTTTCTCTTTTTCCTTATATTTTTTTAATACTAGTATCCACCTTTAACCTCTCCAGTTCCTGAATTCCTCAAAACTCCCTCTACAATCGAACAGCACGTGACACGTTCCACTGCTGCAACCACCCTGACCACAACCACTGTATCTGCAGCAAAGCCTGGGCCAACATTAGTGAAGGTGGGTACCTGGAACTGTGGCCCCTGAGGACAACATTCTTCATCTGTGTCCTTTTCCAGTGCTGTGTTAAATGGAAAACTACACAAGTAACCTTCTAGTCCCTGTAGCTAAGAACAACTTCTGCTGATGTTCAGGGGAGCATACTGGGCTGGTGACTCAAAGCTTTTGTGTGCTGAGGTCAGCCAGTAACACTTGTAGGGACCAGCTCATTATTCCAAGAGGTCCTTACAGTACAGTTGACAGAAGTTTTCAGGCAGAATTGTGCATTACATTGCTATGGAAGTTATTAAGAAATAAGGACAATAGGTTTTTGCAATACAGAGTTTCTACTTTCTATTTCTGTCTACCTTCTAATCTAGTTTTGTATGGAGGATAGTTGAATAGAGAGTCACTGCATTCATAGTCTACCTGTAACCAAAGTGGTGAACCGCACTGCTCCTTTTCCACCATTATTTTCTTAGTTGATTTAATGTATAAGCAGAGTCCATTGTGAGGGAGAAGTTACTGTATCCCTGTTGAATATCAGAAGAAGGTACTCAGTTCTCTTTTCTGCACTGACCTAGCCAGCAGCATTGAAAACCCTTTCAAATACAGTTAGAGAGGGATTTCTGTTACACGTCCGTAATGTTTCATTTCAGTAACTTCACTGTCTTCAGCTGTGTTAATGAATATATGTATGTAGACTTCTACTTAACTACATGAAATTAACTCAGTTAAATGTACAAGGATGACCTCTGGCAGTCAATTTCTAATATGAAAAGCTGGAGCATGTTAGCCTTCCAAGGATGGTTCATTTAGGGTTGTTTTCAGGGACAATTGTTTTCAGCAGCTCTCTACAGTAAAAGTGCTGTGGTATGCTGCACTGCTGTGCCATGCATAACTGCTTTAAGTGACATCTGTTGTGGTTTTGTTTCAAACTTTTCCATCAATAAACAGCAAAGCCACCCAAAGAACCCAAATGATAAGCATCGGAGCAAGAAATGTAAAGAACCTAAGCCAAGGGTGAAAAAATTGAAGTATCATCAATATATTCCACCTGATCAGAAAGGTGAGAAAAATGAGCCACAGATGGACTCCAACTATGCTCGTCTGCTACAACAGCAGCAACTGTTTTTGCAGCTGCAGATCCTGAGCCAACAGCAACAACACTACAACTACCAGACAATTCTACCTGCACCGCTGAAGTATGTGAAGCATTGTTTGTGTTCTTTAAAGAAAAGACATATACATCAGTTATAGGCTTAGGGCTTTAAAAGTAAACATGGTTTGCAAATGTTAAAGAGACAGTTAGAACCCAAGAAAACTTTAAATGGCACTGTGCATCACTGTGGGTATTATTTGCCTTATTTAACAACGTGATGAGGTTGTTCTCTTGTTAAAATAATCCTGAAGTCTGATAAGCCCTGAAGTGGTCCTAGTTATTTTTATGTGCCATGGAAAAAGAATATCTTACCTGTCAGATGTGTTTTTTCTGACCAAATGCATATTTGAAACTCAAAAGCGTTTGTGCGAAATCAAGAAAGTTTTGACACCATTTTCACTCAAATGTGACATAGGTAGGCAGAGCAGGAGAGAAGCTTGCAGACCATGTCTTTTACAAAGACATACACTATTCTTGTGGGTATATTTTTTTTCTTAAGATTCACAAACCACAGTTTTGCAGTCTACAAATAAGACATAACAGTCATTTTAAATTTGATAAGATCTGTCTGTTGTTTATAGCCTCATCTCTAATGCTTATATGAGTTCCTCATTAGTACTGATCTTTAGCACTTTTAACAGTGAAAAGTACACTCACTGATTTATAGGTAGAAGCAGTCAGAAAAATGAAAGTTTAAAGAGTTGCCAGCACCCCATAACAAAACAAGAAGTTGACTATCTGCAGGGTTTCATTCTCATCATCTAAGACCAGTCTTTTCCTAGAAGTGCTTAAAGTGTAATGTGCCACAGTCACACAACCCTAAATTCAAATTGACTTTCATCTGGTTTTTTTAAATGAGTTTTCACTGAGTTCTTTTTCTTCAGCGAGTGAGGCTAGAAAAGTTAAAGCTACCATCTGTGGTTGTATTTATAATTACCATGTATCCTAACATTTGGACTGGCGATGTTTCTGCCTGCTTGCCCACGCTTCTTATGTCCCATTTACTGACATTTCAGAAACATTTCTTCATAAATCAGCTGAACGAAATAAGAGCTGACTGATGGTACCTAGTGTAAATGGTGGCATTTTTAATTTTTTACGATTACTTCGGAATCCTTAGATGAGATTCTTGACTACAGTTGGTAAAAATGCATCATCTTCAAAGTGACCTGCTTTATGTCAGTCCGTACTGTGTGTGAACATTGGCATCTATGGAAGGGTTGATACACAGAGTTCAGTATTGGGGGCTGGTTATTGATGCCAGACAAAAAACTAACTAATTACCCCGGCTGATGATTAATTTGTATAAACTGAGTTTGCAGTCCGTAGTGTTCTTCAGGGATACCGTGACAATAATCAAAACTATAAAGCATAAGTTGGTATGCTTAACTGCAAAACCAAACCAAAATAGCAACATACTACTCTCTGTTTTCTTGTGTGTTTTGTTCTACTGAAAATACTTAATGGTAATGTGTTAGGTTAAGCATGTATTTGTAAAGAAAGTTAATTTCTTCATTAGCTTCACAGACATGAGATTCAGAATCACAGCCTCTTGATTGAAAACATAATATATTTAGCATTGATGTTCTTGTCCCTCTCTTTCCTATTACTTAAAGGCCACTGAATGACAAACAGAGCAACAATGGGAATTCACCACTGAGTACTTTGAACAACAGTACACCAACATCAGCTGCCAGCTCACCAAGACAGAACAGTAATGTTCCTAGCAGGAAACCAGGACCTCTACCTTCAAGCTTGGACGACTTGAAGGTAAAAGATAAGAGGGATTTGTCCATTCCTGTGCATTACTGTAATTCATAACTTGTGAACTGTTACTGTCAAGAATATGCCTTGACATTTTGTACCAATGAAAACCGTCCTTTCCTCCTAATTGGTTAGAATAAGATTGTCAGAGTTTTCATACATAGGTCTTCTGGACTGAGATATTTGATTCCTCATATGCATATGTTCTAGAAATGACATTTTTTTCCCAAAGAATTGAAAGACAAAGAATTTCAGACACATTGTATAGGTCCCTCACTATGACACCTTGGGTAAACTGTGAGGTTCACTTCATGTGAAATTTCAGCTCGGGCAGATTTAAACACTGAAGCAGTAATTTCCTCATGACAATTTCAGTGTGTCAGTGAAGAGGTTTAGTTAAGCAATATAAATTAAAAGATGCCCTAATAAAAATGTATTCAGAGAGGTCAGTGCTATAAATAGAAACAGAAATAAGACTGTAAAAAGAGAATAGAAAATGTCTTCTTACTGGAGTTCAACACATCATCTGAAAAGGAACACTAAATTTTGTAGAAGTTTCTTGAAGTTATAACTAACTGCGTAAACTGTTCAGGTTGCACTATGAGGGCATTGCATAGGATCTTCTTCTTTCTGAAATACAGTAGCAGGAATAAAGACTGTGAGGGACCTAATTATGAATCTGAAGCAGCTTGTGCGGGTTTAGGATTCAGCAGATGCAGGAATGTGCCAAACCTGAGCGGCAGGGTAGGGACATCTAGTGGGCAATTCATTCCTTTCTCTCTGCCTTTACCAAGGTTTGTGAGGGGTGGGAGGGAGGATTTTTTAAGACTTGAAGGGATTAAAAAGAAGAAATTTCGGAAGATCAGATTCTCAAGACAGTAAAGTATTGTCCTAAGTTAAAGTCAATCTTTTAATATGAAATAAGTCTATAAAATGCAATTAAAACCACGGTGTTTGAAATAAGTTTTCCAATCTTTAAATTTTTAACTGAAAAATTCTAAAGATATTTAAGTTAGTACCTGAAATTGTGCTTTGCAGTGAACTTTGCAGTGAACAGGTAAGCTGTTTATTTGCCTATTTCTGCACAATTTATTGGTATTCCTGCTGATGTGGTAGCGCTAACATAAGCCTTCCTTGCAGACCTGCTGATGGTGCTTTTACCACTGAATCAGCTAAATCAGTTCTGATCAAGAGTTCAGAAATGAATTGTTGGAAAAGAGAAAAATTAGAATACACTCTCAAGTGTAGAGGTTACCAGACTGGGGGAAACAGCTGATAGTCATTGGCTAGGGAGTTATTTAACATAAAACTGCTGTGGTTTTTAGAGATGTAAAATGTATTGCTGTGACTTTTCATCATTTTCAAATCACAAAGACCTCCAACTTAAATTCTAGGCTGGCTGAGTTCTGAAATACTACTGAGGTCACTACCTTTTGTTCTACTAGAGGTAGTTCTAGCATGCAGAGAGCTCAAACTCTGCAGTTAGCTTGGTGCATGTTTATGATAAACAGAAGCCATTCTTCCTTTTTCTTTAACTGGTATTTTGAAGCACAGAATTAATTTACACTCAACACATTTGCACTTTACTTTGTCTGCAAGCTTATTGGAAAAAACTGAGAACATTTTTCTATCAGAAAGTAATTTTGACTGCTTATACTGTGTATGTAAAAGAAACCCAGATGGCACATAGAGTAACTGTTTGGTTGCTAATTAGCAAGAGAGCCTTTTGTGTTTGATGGGTCTGTTGAATCATCAGCTGACCTGATAAAGTTTCTCAGAAACAGATCTGTCTGTCCTGATGGTGTAACAGAGGGGTTCAGCATGCTGCTGTTCACTGCTTTTATCCGCACTGCTGCCGTTGTCTGCTGGTTTGCTTCAGAGGTTTTTAGCTCAGAACTGGAGCTGTAGGTGCATTTTTCCATGCTGAATATTTATGAACAAACATCATCAGTTTGTATATTCACTGTACAACTGAACACTGCTAAGATTTTGGCCACTTAAACACTGAAGTAAATAGGAGGTCATGGAAATACGTTCATGGATCATGCATGCTGTCAGAACTCAGAGGTGTAATAAGTAGCAAATACGCTAATGAAAAAAAAATTTATTATTAAGATGTAATAAGAATGTATATCAGTAAGTTTTAATATTTTCCTTTTTTATTATAGTGTTTTATTTTATTTTATTTCAGGTAGCAGAGCTTAAAATGGAGTTGAAACTGAGGGGATTACCAGTGTCTGGAACGAAAACAGATCTTATTGAGCGTCTGAAAACCTATCAAGATCTTAACAACAATGGGATTGCTACAAGTACCTCTGCGACAGTGACCACTTCTAGTGGGGCCACAGGTAACACTGGGGAAGTGACTGTGGCATTTCCTGTTGCAACACTAAATAAACCAGTGGCTAATACGATATCCAGCTTCCCTCCAGAAAAAACATCTACTGGACCTGGCAGCAAAGCAGTTAATACTGAAAACATTAGCTCTCCTTTGCCTATATCTCCCTCTCCTTCCGAACAGTCGAGTCTAAGCACAGATGATACGAGTATGGCAGATACTTTCCCAGAAATGACCATGATGTCACCGTCCCAGTTCCTAAGTACTTCACCACTGAGAGCAAATACAAACGAGGATAATCAGAATCGCAGCAGTGGAAGCATCTCAACCGTGGAGTTTGATGTAGCAGAAAAGGATCGCAAGCTTCAAGAAAAAGAAAAGCAGATTGAAGAGCTCAAAAGAAAACTGGAACAAGAGCAAAAACTTGTGGAAGTATTGAAAATGCAACTTGAGGTTGAAAAAAGGGGACAACAGCAACAGTCTCAGACTTTTGGTACCTCAGCTGCTTTGGAACAGAAGCAGTTCAGCGCTGCTGTCAAAGATGAAACTGCTCCTGCTGACTGCTCAAGCACAAGTCAATCTGTACCTGTAGCCAGCCATTCCTTAGGACAGTCAGTGTACACCAGTGGCCAGAATCCAGTTGCCAAAAAGGCGGTTGTTATCAAGCAGGAGATACCCGTGGCCAAAGCTGAACCTCAGAATGCCATTTCTCAGTTTTATGTTAGTCCACAGAGGCAGCCACAAACTGCAGTTGTTGCCCAGCCTCAAGCTTTATTAACTACCCAAGGAACTGCCCAGCTGCTCCTCCCACTGTCCATCCAAGGACCGAATGCTGCTACTGCAGTGCAGTTACCAGTTGGAAATATCAAGTTGCAGGTAAGGGTGTTTCTATTTTTCCATCATGTAACCTGCATGGCAGTATTTCATAATTTAGTGTAAATAGGTAAATGTGCTGCTTGTAAGATTAACTTAAAAATCAGGCTTAGTCTGTTTCTGCTTAAGGGAAACAGAAGAAAAACTTGAGCCAATCTTGTAATACCTGCTTCTAATACTTGTTTCTTTGCAACTTTTGTTCCCAGATACTCCTTCCTGAAAAGCAATTGTCTTACAATGTACTGCTTCCATGCACAATTTGATTTATAGTAGCATATACCACCATTTTGTTAACTGCAAATTGTCATAGAGAGCTACAGTCTCAATACTTTATTTTGAGATAGCTCTGTTTGCAAAACACGTGTGAACTTCCTTGTGTGGTAGTGCCTCATTATATTTAAGAATGTGAATGCCAGGTTGTAGAACTCTCCTGTGGACTTACAAAAAGAAACTACAGTTACACAAATATTATTGCTAGGCTGATTATAGGTATTATCACAGTGAATAAATACAGCATAAACCAAGACAGGCTGTAAATACAGAGGTATAATAAGAGTAATCTGACCAAGCTGAATCAGTGTAACCTCTTGGTCTGAGGTAGAATTAAGCAGTAATGCACTTCCCAGTAGCATTGTTGGAACATCTCCTGCCACCTATCATGGCAGCAAAGTATTCTTCCAGCTGCAGCGTGTCGCTGGCTGTTGTGCGTGCTGTGGGCCTGGGCTTGCTGCAAGCCTGTGCAGCGGCACATTCAGCAATCCTTGTGACAGCTGGAAAATTCTGGTGAGGATGGGCCCCAGTCTGCAGTGCAAGAACTGTTCCTAGGAGCTATACATGCAGATCTCCACCTGAATTGTTCTAAAACCCTGCTAGAATTCTGTAACAACCTTCAGCAGCTTGTCCTGGTATTTTACTTCACCGATACTGCAGAAAGTTTTCCACTACCACCTAAAACTATTTTTCGTGAGGTTGGACACACTTCTTGCCTTTCATTGGTCATTAAAAATTACCATGGTCTTTAAACCAACCTTTTTCTTGCATCATCAGTTTTGTCTTCTGGTTACTCAAACTAGTTCTTTCGGTCCTTTCTTACTGATTTATGCTCTCTCTATCCCCTGTTATTTTCATCGCTATCCACTGGGCTTTCTCCAGTTTGTCTTCTTCCCAAACTCTGTTGGCAAAATCAACATCACCTTTTAGCTGGGAACCCCCCAGTACCAAACACAGTAACAGTTTGGTTTCCTATACAGTTCACACTCATGCCTCCCAGAATACATGTTACTGCTATTCTGCATAAGCTGTGCAATGGATTTTTACATGATGTAACTTACTGTGAGATACAAATAATGCAAATATTTTATCTTCATCCTTTAGGCTCAATCACAAGCTGGAATACAGACCCCATCACAAATACCTGCTCCTATTTCTTCCTCTGGCCTGGTGCAGACAGCACCTCAGATGCATACTCCACAATCAAAACAAAATACCATCACGCAGCACGCACTTGGTCAGACCCAACAAATCAGAAAGGTTTGTGGATAGCAATAAACATTAAGATAAATAGTTGTATAATCCAATTCTAGGCAGGGCTTTTAGAATCTTTTATGTGTCATCTGTGTTATATATAAATTATGAAGTCACCTAACATCTGTACCATGTTTTTCTGTGTGATACAGTGGGCTTGTAACTCCTTCTCCTTCCAAAATTTTAGTCTGTGCAGGACTTTATTTTTCAGTTGCAAATAAATACATTGTCTAAAGACTTTTTATCTTAATGGTACACTTACGGCATGATTCTTACTACATCCTTCCTCACGCTTGGCACAAGTGGTGTGTACCAGGTATATTCCAGTCAGTTTCTCTTATTTGCCTTTGGCTCTAAATGGAAGATTCTCATAGGCAGTTCTTAAGAGAAAGCTTTTATCTACGACTTTAGAGATTTATTCTTTTATAGAAGTTAATTTTGGTTTTCTTACTTTCCGTGTTGATTTCATCCCTCCTTATGAAGAAAGCTATGGACTCAGCTCCTGAGGATGGTAATTCCAGTGAGTCAAAACCCTACCATTCCTCTTCCTAAGGAATGCAGGGTATGATTCAGAGAGAGATCCTTCTCTTCCTGTCCACCAAAAACAATCAGCTCTGTAATGTCCCATTCCAACACATGTTCCTCAGCACTAGATGTACAGTTGTGACTGCCACTCCAGTCATGTTCGTATGGGAACTGATATCAACCCATCAGCACCAGTCATCACAAAAGAAAAGGTTTTCTCCTCCTCTGAGCCTCTTCCAGACTGACCTCTATTATTAGGAACTTGGAGACTAGTTTTGGACCTTTATTGCTTCCTTGTCAGTGCTATTGATTGTAGGGCTCCTATTACTTAAGACAGCAAGGTTTTTCAGCCTGCCCCTAGGGACAGATAATTCAGAAACAACTGAAATTCCAAGATGAAGAGGGTAATTTTTACAGTATATTATGTAACTGTTACATCTCAGCTTTCAAAGTTCTTATTTCAGTTTACAAAAGTGCATCATGAACCCCATGTTCTGCTGTGATTTGGGGATTGTACCTGAGCAGTGTCACGTAATCTGCCTCTGCTTGGGGTCTTGTTCCAGATAAGAACTTACCTTAGAAGGTGTATGATTGTGCCTTGCCATTCTCTAGAGAGCTGGCTAATAAAGGGGGACACAGCTAAAGGAGCATCAATACTCTTCAGACTGCTTGTTCAATCTGTTTAATTTCATGGACATTGCGGTTATCCTCCAGAAGTCAAAACTGTCATACATCCAAAAAGCAGATTTCATGCAGGTTCTCTGCGATTTGGTGAGGGCTAATCTTACCTTGTTAATTCAACAAGTCCTATAGAGAAATCTTCCAGTCATTCTGAGGCATGTACTTGTGCCAGAGCCTGGCAGCTTGCTGCCACTGCTGCCTACAAGTTCCTTGGAATGTGTGCAGGACATAACCAAGTTCTGTACCCTCCGGTCCTCCCCGCTATTCAGATCAGATCATGAAGACCACACAGTTCCCAGCAGAGTCTGCAGCCTGCCTATCGCAGCTGGTTTTCTCCCATACCTATTGTCCTTTTTTACAGAGGAAACGGGGCAGCATAATTGCACTGGTTTTTACATCAAAACGTAAAACAGTGATGTGATACAACAGATCAGGACACCCCTCATGCATTCAGCATTAGATCTACCTCTCTCCGTCCATGACCTAAGATTTGTCACCTTTGTCATAAAGATATCTGGGAGTGATACTGAATTTAAAAGAACAGCCTTACGTGCTGATGCATTAATAGCTTCTCTTCATTTCCCTTTAACTCAAAAGTATGAGAAGCAGGCTGCTAGGAATCATTTGCAATGAGTATGTGGACTATCAGTTGAAGAAATAAAAAGTTCATTATAGCAGTAACCAAACTTATAGTTGATACCCATGTTCATCAGTTATATCTTTGCCTCTCCCTCGGTCCTCATGGATGCCTGTAGTTACTTTCCAAAAGAAACTAGAATTATGTGGCACAGACCAAACCGTTCTGTCTTAAAAAAGGCAGGAGAGGGCAAGTGTGGATACATGTACAGTTTGTATGAGGTCAGAAATAAGCTCATATTATTGACTGTCCACTAGGTGGGGAAGTCATGGATATGCTATTGAACTGTTCCATACACTTTCCTCATGCTTCCTGGAAAATCACAGGAAAATGTTTTTAGTAATGAGTGATGAATGAAAGCATGTCAGAGCACAAAGTTTCTTTCAGAGACTAATTTTCTGGATTTACAAATTATGCCACTGAAAGGAAAAATCAGTATAAATATCACATTCACTTAATAGGGAATTTAAGCGAGCAAGTATTTTAGGAAAAAAAGGTCTTAAATTTTATTAATGTAATTTAGCCAATGTTACCTTTTTTTTTAAATGAAAAACCACAATCTAAGACTGATCTGTTAATCCTTTACAGGTTTTTCCACCTGCTACATCAAATGCAGTATTTTCCTATCAGACTGCACCAGTTACAACACCTTCACAATCTTTTATTAATAAAACATCAAACTCTAACATTCATCCTGGTGGTAATCAGGTCCCCTCTGTGCAGAATGGACCTTCTGCTCCCAACAAGGTAAGGATAGCTCAACAATGTTCCATAAAGTTCAGGTTTATATTATTATTATTATTATTATTATTATTATTATTATTATTATTATTATTATTATATAACGTGACTATTTACATACGGCAGTTCACTCAAGGAAGAATGTTTTGTAGATTTTAATGATGCTTATACGTGCATGTGTGAGAAAGAAACTTATTTTATCTCTCTGATTATGCTAATAATTGATGTGGCAAAATAGAATCTGTAGAGCTTGATACATTTTTCATTCACTAAATCACATTATTTAGTAATTATTTTGTTATTTCATCCAGCCTGGGTCTCCATCTCAAGCCCAGCCTTACATTGTTCAGCAACCCCTCTTCAACAACACAGTGTCCAAGACAAAAGATCCTCCTCGTTACGAAGAGGCCATAAAACAGACCCGCAATATTCAGCCATCACACCGTGAGGTACTTGTTTTCTCCTCTTTAGTCTGTTAAAAACAGAGCTTTCCTCTACAATTATCAAAACCATTGCTTTTTTAGAGTTTCTTTTGTTTGTTTGTTTGGTGTCAAGATTTTCTAACATACTCTTTTACTAGTTTCACAACTGTGTTTAACTACAGGACTCCTGTTTCATTATTCTTCTATTAAAGCAGCATATATGTAAATAAGTCTTACAGTTCCCAGCTGGTGATACTTATAATTGGGATAATGCTGCCATTGCTACTAACATTAACTAGCCTTCAGATGACTTGTTTTGAGGATGTGTGATACCCAAACGTCACACTTGAGAGAAGAAATATGTTCTTATTTTCCAAAGCGAGTAAACTTGAGGAGAACGTGCGTGAATGTGTTTATACACAGGCAAACATGAGCATAGGTGCTTGCTTGAAAAGAGTCTGTATTTAGGGATTTTGGTGAATAATCCTGTGTAGTGCTTTGCCAGTTTACCTTGATAAGGGTAAAAGTTCCTTTGTATAGGAGGAAACTTATAAACAAAACTAATGAGTATCCCTAACTAACTTCATGAGTTTCAGAATTATCCCAAAAGATAAAACCTTGCAGCCCCTAGTGTTGGTTGGGTTTTTGTGGTGGCAGATCTCAGGCAGAGCTATGGGTGTCTAATGCCATTTCCTGTGTCCTTGGCATGTGCGGGACATCCCCACAGTGAGGGCACACAGGTTGTCTTAGGTCACTCTATCACCCCAGTCAGCCAGGGGCTCCCCACTAGATCTCCTGATGACAAATCACTTCCCATCCCTGGAGTGTAAGTGATGGTTTAAAACACTTATTGACACCTTCATGAAAGTCTCCACTTCTTCTAGACTTGTTTTTGAATGAGTGGGTTTGTGGGGGATTTTGTTATCTTTTGCTTAAGGTTCAGTTATTTAGGGGATGGATGTTTAAAACAGAGAAAAGCAGTTCCTGAAAGCTTACCCCCTACTTTAAAAAATAAAAAAACATAAATCTACAAATTGGGCAAAAACCCCAAAGATACCTAATAAAATGTATCTTACATGACAGCCATTCACAGGCTATCTCTAAGAGATAGTAGAGCGGGGTTTGCAACCCCCAAAATGCTGCAGTTATTATTACCCTGGTACAGAACAGGGTTAGTAACTCTCCTTCTGATCCCTAGCTTTCTGCACCTCTCTTCTAGGTTGCCTTCATGACATCTTTGTCATGCTTTCTCCCTATTCCTTTGTACTGAAGCCAACCACAGGGATTGCAAATGTCTCTCTCCAAATTATCTGTTTTCTAGATAGATAATTTCATACTAAGCATTTTAGTCTTTATCATAGGTTAGTATTTACATACTATTGAGAGAAACTAGGAACAATGAGCGTGGGAAAAAATACCATATGAAAGAAAATAACCCTGTTCTCTTGTACTACAGATTTCCAGTGCACACAGTCAGCAGATGGATGATCTTTTTGATATTCTCATCAAGAGTGGAGGTAAGCTCATTGACAACTGTGTGATGTAGAGATTTAAAATCTGGTAATAAAAACTCACCGCTATAATCAAATGAGAATTCTTTTAGGAACAGGAGTTAGAAGCTATTCAGCCTGAATGGAGGTAAATTTCTGAAAGTTTGCTTAGTTCCTTATTAAAGAAAACAATTTACCGAAACACATACAGTCAACCTGCTGTGGAACTTCACTGCTTGCAAATTAGGTCAGGAAGACCTTTGCAACAATCTCTACAGCATTCAAATGATTAAAATAACACCTTAGGTTAGCACAGACGTACTTTTTCAAAATTGGAAAAGTTGAGCAAATCCATAAAATGCTTATTGAAATTATACAAAGAATAGAATAAGGTAAGAGTTAAAGCATGTTGATACTAAAATTTCATTAAATATAACCATGTGTTATCAACTATAAACATCAAAGATACATTACTGGGAAAAGTGTGCATGAACTACATAAAGACATTAATGAATAACAACTTTATGTCAGTTAAAATAAGGGAGCTATCAGAAAGGCACTGAAATAACTGAAGTAATATACAGAGCAGCCCAGCAATAAAAGAAGGAGGCTTTCAGCCATAATTAGGCTTAGTAGACTAAGAGGCCATTACAATACTGGGAAATGTTCTGGTGCCAAGTGATTCAATTAACGGAATGGTTTGTAACTGCTGTCATATAAAGATCTTGGCAGGAGTGAATGCCAGGGCAGAGTGACTGGTTGTAGGCTGCTGGAAGACTTTAGCCATATTCTAAACATCAGAGTATTTTTTACTTTTTCAAAGCAAATTGCAAGGTCAGCTGCGGAAAATGTGAGTAGACAGTGACAGACTGAGATAAGTAACCTGTGTAGTCAACAACTCAAGCTAAATTAATTATCGTCTTTATGAAGAAAATGAAGTAAAGCATTCAGGGCTCTTGCACTTAATGTCAGTAAGCTCTGCACTGAAAAATGTTTAGTTTACTAACGTACTTCAGGAGAGTGAGAAGGATGTGGGCTTTTGCTTGGAAAACCAGCACAAAATAGACTGTCAGGTGTATTTTTGCTGGTAGGAACATCACTTGTGCTAGAGGATTTATTTGCATATTTGTCTGTCTTATTTTTGGACTTTATTCACATCGGAGAATAAATTGGAGCTTATGCTTTATTTCCCTTTATTGTTACTGCCACTATCTCACATGGAACTTCTTGATAGTAGTGTAGTTTTATATTCTAGAATTGGGAATAAATGCTTCTTAATCACATCATTTCATCTCGTGGACTCTTAATTAACCAATCAGGACAATACTAAACAGGGATGAAACTGAAAATTGGTTTGGGTACTCTGCTCTAGACAAGAAAATGTTGATTCCATAATTATTCCAGTTAATGAGAAGAACTAGAAACATGAAGGAGGTAAAGCTAACATCTAGAAATATGTTCCTTTTTTCATCAGTACTCATACTAATTGGCTGAACTATCACTGAAAGCAGAACTCTGGAACTTGTTTTAAAATACTTTGTTGTTCATGGAGGCCTTGCCAGAGTCTGATGTATGTAAGTGTGAGTATGAGTAGAGCAGCAAAGTAACTGTTACTCCACTGAATTCACTGTGGATGCATCCTGAAGTGGGCAAAGGGCTGGAAGTTCTAAACACGAGGATATTATGTCGTTATCTTTTTGAATTCAACTGTGGGGGTTTTTTATTACAGAGATTTCCCTTCCAATAAAAGAAGAACCATCTCCCATTTCTAAAATGAGACCAGTAACAGCCAACATCACTACAATGCCAGTGAATACAGTGATATCTCGTCCACCTCCGCAGATCCAAATGGCCCCTCCTCCTGTGTCTTTAGAACCAACAACCAGCTTGTCTATAAGTTTGGAAAACCAACTTGAAGCCCTCTTGGATGGAACTTTACCTTCAGGTAATGAAATTCCTCAACTGACAAGCAGTAATGAGGACAGAGAATCATTTTCTTTAATTGAAGACCTCCAGAATGATCTGCTTAATCACTCTGGCATTTTAGATCACTCTCATTCACCCATGGAAACATCTGACCCACAGTTTACTACTAATAATTCTTGTCTGTCTCTTGACCTTCCCGATACAAATTTGGACAATATGGAATGGCTGGACATTACAATGCCCAGCTCCTCATCTGGACTCACCCCTCTCAGTTCTGCTGCGCCGAGCGTGTTTTCCACTGACTTTCTAGATCCACAAGATCTACAGTTGCACTGGGATTAAGCTATAGCCAATGAGAACATGACCTGCAAGTCTCTTTACAGCAGAGGTCCATTATTACACCATTCTGATTGCAGTTAACATAAATTAAGACAGTAATGTTTGGAAGAACAAATGCTTGAAGCTAATTCCTTCTTGATTTTCAAGTTTACAACAGCGAATCACTTTATGCACCTATCAGTAAAGCAGATCAGGGCCCTCTGAAAGCTGTATTTCACAAGTCAAGAAAGGATGATTGTACTTAGTGATTAAAAGTACCCCAGGGTAAATGTATCACAGATATTTAAGAAAGAAGTTATGTCTCTGACTTTATAATGCTTAAATGAGCAACACAACATGACTAACCTTAGAGTGAGATGTCAGTTCTCTGTATTGACCCAGTGAGCAAATGTCTGGGGGAGGGGAGGTATCACTGCACTTCATTGTTCCTGTGGAAAGCCTGAGCCAGGTTCAGAACTAATTGTGAGGGCAAAGGCAAGTAGAAGCACTGGCTGGTTCAGTGAAATTTCATATATCTAGTCTCTTAATTTGTTCAAGTTGTTTTTATATTTTGCTTTTGTGGATTTTAAAACACTTCCCCCATTCTTTAATCATGAGGGAGGAATTTAACTGCATCCAAAGGGATATAAAGTGTAACCGCAAGAAATCCACTGTAGCTATGCCAGGTAATATTGAGAACACTGAATTTTCTATAGCAATGGTCTGGATTTAATAGCTAGGTTTTAATGTGTATATCAGCCAGTTATTTGTATACTCTTTTAACTTTATATAGCTTATTTTTGTGAACAGAGGGGAACACAGTGGTCTTCAAACAAGAGATTACTATAATGGAAGTAAATATCCATTTTTGCTTTGTGTTTGAGGATATTTGTTAGATCATTGAATCCAGTATCTCAGCATATTAGAACAGTTTGAGGAAGTAGAAAACTTTAATTAACAGTGTTGTACACTACAATCCTGCAAGCATCTATGCAAGAATAGTCTCAATGCCCTCAATAAAAGATGTTTGTAGGATGAGATCAAGTTGCAGGGGACAGTGCTGACAGGACAACCGTCATTTCTTAATGAATACTTTGTCTATTGAACAGCTTTATCTGTCACTACATAACATCAGGGAAGCCAACAGAGAAGCTGCTCAGTGAGAATCCTAAACACCAGTATCAGAATGTATAGTTTTGTGATAAGAAGGCATATCGCATATCTGAAACAGAGAATAGCAAAAATTAAGCTCTTACCTCGCAGCACAGCATGTGATTTTTTTTTTTTGTTTTAAGGCCCTTAGTTGTTGTTTTCAGAGTTTATTATGAAAGCAGTTAGAAAAACAAACAAAAAATTCAAGTAGAATTATTATATTTTGACACTCTATGGTTGTCTCTCAGGTAATAGCTGTTAAATGTTGCCATAGATGATGGAGGCTGATCATCAAACCCAAAATTGGAATTTCCTAGTAGGGAATTCCTAAATTAAGATAAAAGGAAACACTCCCTGTTTCCTGAAATAGGGAAATGTGGTATGTTTTCTAGTCTGAAAACTGATCTCATTGCATGGTTCTTTCCTCACCAACAAGTTTCAAAAATAAAGTTTTGTAGGAATGAATGAAAAAAATGCCCTGAAGCTTTTGCCTACTTCTTAGAATAATGATATGTATCAAAGAAATACTGAAAACCGTACGTAGCTGTTAACCACTTTGCAACCTTTACCACATTTTTCAAAAAGGAAAACACAACACAATCATGTTAACATCAAACAAATACTTTTGTCAGAAAATGTTATGGAATTAACTGCAAATTTGCACCTCCAGATAAAACACAGTCTGGTTTACTGGTACTAGGGAATTCCATTGGCTTGAGATAAAATAATGGATTACATCATTGATTCAGGGTTTAAACTGATACCATATGTTTGCATCATATCAATTACAGCACTTGAAATCATTATGTATCTTCATTAGTTTTACTGGCCAAGAATTACTGTAATATGAAACTAAGTACAAGAAAACAATCTTTGGAGATTTTCATTACACGCAGTTGAAAGACATAATTCCTTATTCCTTCTTGCTGTGCCTACAATACTTGAGTACAATATTACATGTGGACTGTCTGCCTTAAGCTTTGATGGTATAGGACTTTTCAATGACAGTGAACATTTACATTCAACTTTTTGCATTCCTGTTCATCATCCCACCTTGGGAGCTAATACTCTGAGATACTAAGTGCCCTCGGCTGTTATGAGAATAAGAAAAAGACTCTTGGTCTGATAGGAACAACTCTGAATGAAATTTAGTGTTCTGCAGTACTGTCAGTTTATTATGTGTGATACACCAGACATCATACAACATATGTGTGGTTAGAGTTACCCCTTTTTGACCCTGCCTCCTGATTAAATCAGAGGCAAGTAAATTAATTTTTAGAGGACAAATTAACCTAGAGCAACTGTACTGTCATTTTTGATGTGCATGTAAATAGAGCTTGAAACTGGCAAAGTCATCTTGCTACAAAATTACCCTTATTGGCAGTGTAGAATGTTAATTAACCCATAGGAATCTATGTGCAGAAATAAACCCCAACAGTTGAGATGTCTTGTTATCAGTACAGTATAGCTTTCTGCTCTGAACGTCTATCTGAAAAAAAAATAAAAACTAAGGGATCATTTTAGTTTCTGAAGTACAAATATTCTAGTGTAGGGAATGTGTGATTACTTTTTTGTACATTTCAGAATCGTATATTAAACCTTATATAAAATGGTTTGCTTTAGACTTTGTTCTGAAATGTGATATGTTTGCCACAGTTGTATATGCCTGTTTATGGCAGAAATAGGTTTTGCTTAGACTTCCGTGTGTGCATGTTTTACATGAAATTTTTTGTAGCACAAATACAATACATCTTAGAAATTTAATCATGACTGTGCAGTTTGACTGCACAGAACTGAATCTTTCTCATTAAGAGAACAGTTGCAAAGGAATGCACTGGCGCTAAATTTGCCATTTAATGGCTGCAGTATACTAACAGAATGCATCCTATCAAATGTGGTGTTAGTAGGTCCTTCAAAGTAATTAAGAATACCTTTGAATCAGTGTGAAAATCAAAAGCTGGTTGTTTACACATCTAGGCACAGAGAGAGCTCAGACAAGTTTTACAAGGCTTGTGTTACATAAGAGGAGTCACATCCTGTGTTCAGTAGAGAAATGGAATTTGTTACGCACTTCTAGTGCCATTCAGCATCAGTTACAGCAAGGAAGTTTACAGGCGAAATTTTGTTTAACATTAGAAATAGTTAAAAAAGCGTTGTCATACTCTCTCTGAGAACAAAATTAATTTATTGTTCTCTCAGTTGTTCTCTACAGAAATTTAAAGTGTAATCCAGCAATGTGGGCTTGCAGAATCAGACCTTAAAAAGCTGAGGCCACCGCTTTTAGAAATAATCACTACTTAATACTGACATTTATTTCCCAGGTATTTCTAAATTCACCAACAGGAGTCGTGTTCAGAGAAGATGGTGATCAAAACAGAAGTGTCAATATTAAACTTTTCTGTTACATAATCTCAAACATTCAGATGCCTCAAAAGTGTAGGCACCGTAATCAGAACCCAGGCACAAGCTGCTGAGCTATTTTCAAGGCAGAGAAAATGCAATTACAGGATACATAGAACTGGAAGGGCATTATGTAATCAAAACACAGGAAAGCTCACCGAGGTAAACAATTAATATTTGGATAGCATCTTAAGTGTATTATAAACTTAAAGCAAACTCTATTAAAACTGGAAAAAAATCTTCCACTTATCTCTAGTTAAACGTTCTGTTGAAACTCATCGTATTGTGGTCTATGAAATCACCTTTCAGTGACTTCTAGACCATACCCCAGAAGGTATTTTATGTGAGATCCATGGAATTGAGTTGCATATAGAATATACATGGCCAATAAAGAGCATCCATTAAAACCTGAAATAATCTCAAATACTCCTTTTATACCAGTTTGCTAGGAACAAAGTGCAAAAAAGAGACACCTACTACATTCTGTAGTGTCCAATACTGAATATAAAGTCTTTTTAAGTTAAAAGTGCATAAACGTATTTGTAGAAATCTAGCCAAAAAAAGCCATTCTAGCTATGAGAGCAGATTCTCAAAAAAAAAGCAGGGAATGGTTAATAACTATATAATCACACTATTTTTATAAAAATATACAGCTCAGATATTCAAAAGACAGCCTAAAATAAATTATAATATAAAAATTTTAAATAGGAACCAAAGCATTGCCATTTATATTGCCAAAGGAGGCACTTTGTATTTTAAAACATAGGAAATTAAGTCCCCAAAAGTGTTATCCATACTTTTTTAAAATTAAGGATGTAGATATTTTCAAAGCTGTTTTTGATGTTGAACAGTTCAGATTTGTTTTTGTTGTTTGAGAAATTTGTAGTAAGTAATAGCACAGGCTTTTTTTCCAGATAGGATTTTCTTCACAGTACTGCTTGCAGTAGAAATAACGCTAACCCTAGTAGGTGTTTCTCTTCTTATTTTCATAGTCATAATTATGTCTTAGCATCTCATTTTGTGAAAAGAAGAAGATAAACACCTGTCTCTGGGGCCCTCTTCATTTAAGCACTACTTTACTAAATGCAAATTATGGCAATCAGGGCGTCAGTTTATGTATTGCCTTTCTAGAAGAAACCATGATGCCTTTGTATTTGCTGTTTGCACCCCTAAAATCAATTCCATATGTTTGAATGCCATATGTTTTGCACATTGTACTGTATATATGTAATGCATACTGTATTTTTATATGTGTACTACATTTATCAAATATTTTGTACATAGTGGCAATATTGTAGCTACTGAGGAAATGTTTGATATTTCAGCATTTTTGCTAAGTGTCTCAAATAAAAAAGGAAAACTGTGTTCATTTGTCCATGGCTGCTACTTAAAAGTGAAAAATATCATTCTGGCTTTAATGAGTCTGAAACATTTGGCCTATGTTGTAAGTACCTTTCTCACAAAAAGGAGTAAAAATGAATCTGCACTTAGACAAACTCCAGAATTATTATGGTTCGTCTTCAAAATCAGAGCCAAAATCTGTGAGAACAGAGACTTCTTGAACCCTCAGAGTTTAGGTTTGGACTTTCAATTTTTTTAAGCAATTTTTTTATAGAGAGTCATTTACTCATAGAATGGCCTAGGTTGGAAGGGACCTTAAAGCTCATCTCGTTCCCTGCTATGGGCAGGGGCACCTTCCACTATCCCAGGTTGCTCCAAGCCCCGTCCAACCTGGCCTTGGACACTTCCAGGGATCCAGGGGCAGCCACAGCTGCTCTGGGCGACTCATTTCAGTATCTCACCACCCTCACAGGAAAGAACTTTCTCCTAATACCCAATCTAAACCTACTCTCTTTCAGTTTGAATCCGTTCCCCCTTGTCCTCTCACTACATACCTCTTGTAATGCACTTGAATACATGACTTCCCCAAATTCTTCCAAGGTTTTCAAGATGTGTTGGGTTGTGAGATTTTGTATTTGCGATTTGCATTCTGCTCAGCTTCTAGAACACCTGAATGCATTTCTTCAGGAGAATGAGCTGTGAGCTGTTCGCATAGACTTCTTTTAAGGATGAAGCTGTTTCATTTAAATATTTACTGTTCTACTTCCCCGTGTGAAGGCAGTCCTGTACTAATCACCCACCCTTGCCCCATTAAAGTCTGTTCTACACTGATGACATCAGAACTTGGCCAAGTATTAAAAACCCCATAAAGTATTAAGTATTAATTAAGTAAAACGAAACAAATTAAAAATCACTAATAGACACTGTAAATTTCATAAAAGACCTCTTCTCTATGAACTTTAACCATTGTAGAAGTTTGTAGGGTATATATGCCACAAACTTACCTTAAATATCACACACCAAACACAAATATTGCAAAACAAGTGCAGCATTTTTTGACCATGTGTTTGTGCATTACAGAAATTATAGCTGGAGTATAACAGAGATAAAGCACTTGCTTTAGTGCCAATTGGCAATCTGGGGTTTGATTGTTTCACAAAGAAAACATAAACACATAACCCTCCCTCACAAGCTGTGTTCATATTACTGTTTGATGTAAACACAAAACAAGGCTTAATAAAACTTGAGATTATGCTGAGGGAACTTCTTCCACAGGCTAAACCCTGATTCTCAATGAAACCTCAGTTTATTCAAACATATCCTACAGATGGCCATCAGCACATTTGTCTTTACTCTGCCCCACATTCAATGCCATTTGCTCCTGCCTATTGGCTTGTTGTTTATTGTAAAGATGTTGCTAGAGGGACATATTTCTTAGAGTATTTGTACTGTCTCAAGTAGGAGATGTTTCTTTGATGGAAAAGAAGTCACATGGATTTCCCCACACTCCAAAGTATAGTCTGCAACCTTACCAAGACATTCCTAACGCAAAATCAAAGTAACAGATTAGAGCTTCTGAGACCCAACAGCCAGGGCTTGGGGTTTTTTTTCTTCAAGTGTTTATCCATAAATGTAACAAGTAACTCTACGATCAATACTTCCCTTCATGTAAAAAAATTACCTGAAGTTGAGTCTCCAGTCTTCTCTGCAGAAAATGGACTGCAGGGCCACTCTGCCATCTACTGCGTCGTGCTTGAACCCCTCCAAGACAAGTCCTGGGGATTAGAAGTTACAATAGTGAACAGAAACATTCTTTCATACAGCTGAGACAAAGTCAAAGCTCCAGTAAATGCAACTGAGGAGCATTCCAGCTACCCCATAGCAAGTATTTATAAAACTCAGTTGTACCAAATCTACATAAATGTGATTGTTCCCCTGTATCTCAGAAGAGTCAGAATGTGTCAAAAGGCCTGGTTTCGCACACGAAAACAGACACCAAAGCCTCTCCTAAAGCAACACCTCCATCTCATATGTGTGAGGCTAAGGAAAGAAAGAAAAAAAAACAAATGGTGATTATTTCTCCATCCAAAAAAATCTCTGAGTACCTTTTCAGCAATGGAGTCCTCTAAAGGCTTCCCTTTAGGAAAGCCATGTTGTGTCTACAAGAAGTTTGTGTCAGAGGAGAACAGCCTCTAATGCACGAGGAGGATTCAGCATGAAGAGGAAGGGCTTTCACACGGAGCTCAAACAAGGGTAAGGGCCAGCATAAAATACACTTCCAAACAAAAGTATCCAGACACCAAAAGGGCAATTACATTTCAAAATCAAGTTTACCTTTTAAGTTATGAACACTATTGTGATAAATCAGCTCACCATTAAACAGCGCTTTGTTTAGACAGAAACAGTTTTTCCAGACACACTGAGGAAGTTCGGCTCAGAGAGTAGACAAATTTTTTAAACCAAATCAAGTATTTCCTCTTAATCTAGTTAGAAGATCTTTATGAATTCAAATTGAAGTTTCCATCTCCCCACACAGTTAAGGAAGAACTTGATCGATAGAAGTTGATTTACCGGTAAATACTATTCCTGATGCCAAGCAAATACATTTATTAAAATGTAGCATATTTGAAGACATAAAACTCACATGAATTCCACCACCAATTCAAACAGCGCTCTCTCTCTCATCACAAAACTACCTCTCAGCTCACAAGGATCCAAAAACATTAATAAACACAGATGTGAGCTGCACAGGAACTGTGATGACAAGTTACGTATTTTATGTGCCATCGTTGCCATACTGGCAAGTATGGCACATAAAAGAGCGTATTTTGTAATAAGCAAGTAGGCCAGAAATGGCATATCATCAATCAAACACGACTGATTAAAATTGAACTCCTTCCTGCTGCCAGCTTGGTAATACTAAGAGTAACTCCTTCAACCAGGGGAGACAAGTGGCCCTCTGATGTCACCCCTTTCATAAACATTACAGGTGTGAGAGTTGAGGGAGGCAGCTTCCACTCCCACACACCATCACACTTTGAAATGCTGCGGTGATAACACTGACAAGACAAAAGCAGAATAACAACAGTGCTATTCTCACTTCCCAGCTTTCCATAGCCCAGATGAGGGCATGTGGTGAACAAGACTAGCAGATAAATTCCAGCAAGCATTTGGGTTGGCCAGGCCATCAGTTATGCCCATAGGGACTGGAAAATTAGATCACCTTTGGGGCAGCTTTTCCAAGGTAGCAGCAAACACACTTAACAAGGGCTGACTATCCAGTAAGGTAATTTAAATTAAACACTTTTCACTGCAGGTCAAACTGATTCAAATCACTCTGTTTGTTTTATACACAGGCAGGCATAGAGTTATCACAAACAAACGAACAAATGATAGGTTTTAAAGAATTAAAATTTTTTCATACAGTCAAGGCATCAAGCGTGATCTTCCATGATGAGAGTTCAAAGAACATCCCAAAAGGATACATAAGTATTTCCCTGCTCACTGCAGGGTGCTTCAACTAGACGACCTTTGAAGGTCTCTTCCAAGCCAAGCTGTTTTGGTTCCATTTCAACCTTTTAATGCACCTGCATTACAGCACTACCAAATCAGTAACTCTAATCTCAGCCTTTACAAAGGTACCTCTGTAATATGTTCACGTGCTTCTTCCACAAGGAAACCAAAACCAAACCAAAGGGAATATAAAACTCGGGTGTCCAGCAGCAGTTTCATGGAAAATTTAAACAGACCTCCACAATGAACATCAAATGAAAACTAAAAGCTTTGTTTTCACGTCACACTTGTAAAAATCTAGAAGACCGTGTCTAGAAAATAATATCTATTTTAGTATCTTTTCCGCATTTCACAACACTGAGTTTTTTGAGGGAACAGCTACCGGGCAGCAAGTGTGTTTAATTTAGTATTTACCATTTAATTATCCCAACGTTTTGCATTCCTCCTTCTCTTCTCGGAGGAGGAAAGTTTTAATCCCGCTTTTTTCCCCCTCTCTAAGCCGTTCTGGCCGGTGTGAAGCAGCCCCTCGAGTGCCGTCTCCGGGCACCGCACCCTCACAGCCCCGAGGCCAGCGCGGGCAGAGGGCGCTGCCCTCAGGACGCCTCCGCAGCCGAAGAGGAACCTCCTGGCAGCTCCAAGAGGGGGAGAGAGCAGGGGACGAAGGGAGAGCGAGAGCCAGAGCGAGACGGGGAGGAGGAGCAATGCCGGTCGGTCCCTCCCTGCCGTTCCGCCCCCTCAGCCCCCGCCCCGCCCTCAGCGCCTCAGGACCGCGCGCCCCCGGCAGGTGGCGGCGCAGGCGCGCGCGATGGCGGGGCGTGGGCGGGCACGCGGGAGTGGCGCCAGCGATAGAAGGGCGTCAGGAGAGGCCCTTAACGCAGGCGCGGTGGCCAAGTGGTAAGGCGTCGGTCTCGTAAACCGAAGATCACGGGTTCGAACCCCGTCCGTGCCTTGGCGGGTCCGCGCTGGCGGGAGCTTTCCACCTCATTTTTAGGGGAAGGCGGAGGCCCGGCCCGGCCCGGTGGCCGCAGCCAGGACCCTCCGCAGAGCGTCCTGCCCGCCCGGCACCGGCGATGGCGGCTCCGAGCCCCGCAGAGCTCCGGCCGCCGGAGCGCATCCGAGAACGGCAAGAGCCGCTTCCCCCGGGCGGGTCCCCGGCTGCGGCCGAGCGCAGGTACCGAGCCAAGGGTTTCGCACCGGCTCCTCCGGCCCCAACAAAGGGTCCTAATGAATGTGCGGCCACTCTTGCCTCCACCTCGGTCAATCCTGCCCTGCTGCATCCCTCAGCGGCTGCACGACTTCCTTCCTCACATCTGCAGCAACAGAAACGTTTTTCTTCATTTTTTCTTGGGGCTTAATCCTGTTTCCAAAAAACCTCAGCTCAGCCTGAAGAAACAAAAAATAGTTTGAAATGTGTAAGGCCAAGCTGACTGCTGAGGCCGAGTGGAAGTCGTGTCACATGCCTTTTCTACACAGCACCCTTGAGGCCACTGCTGGTGCCCACCTCAACATGGAGTCATTCCCGGGAGGAACAAGTGGAGCCTCTGCAGAGTCTTGTTTGAAGACATCCTCCAGCTCCTTCAAACTCTTGTTTGAAGAGAACCTTCTGCACAGGCTGCAGCTACCAAGATCATCCTATAATCCCCCAGGTCCCTTTTATGGGTTCACCCCCCACTCTGCCGCCACGTAATTAAGTATTTATTAATTTGGTTCCATCTTCTGATTAGTAAACCATGAGGTTTCTTCATCTGTATCACTAACCACTTAGAAGGATTCTTTGCAATCTGATTCGTGTGTACTTTACATTTTCTATTTTTTAACAGAAAAAAACTCCCTGTGACACTGAAAAGGGGTAAGGAAAGGGTGCTGTGGTTACGCTCACAGGAGCCGAGCAGTGCTCCCCTTCTCCGGGTGAAACAAACCCCGGGTGCTTCGGACACAGCCGATCCAGCAGGACCATGAGTGGCCAGGAGGTCCAACTCGGTGACACTGATGGGAGCAGGCACCAAACCCACACACATAGTTAAGAGTTGAGAGCACTTAAACCCATCCTAACAGTATAAATAGTAACAGCATTACTAATTGAAGGAATTCTTTATTGATTCATGTTTGATATTTACTTACCATTTGAAATTTTACTGGCCATTGTGTCCACACAATCAATTTTGTTCTCTTCATGACAAATCTACCTTTCATATTCTGCACCACTGTTGTCAAGAATATAAACTGTACATCTATTGTATGAACAGAAATAAATGTCCTTAACTGTTTACACTGGATTTTGTAAATATTCTTAGATATTTTTACTTATGGATACAAAGGACAGTGAGGTAAATCCACGTCCCTGAGACTACTTTCATAGGAGCGTTGTAAAAACTAAATGCAAAAATCAGACTCAAGGACCAAGCACATATCTGATAAATACTGCTTTCTGTTTACTATAGCCCCAGGGATAAGCCTCTCAGGGAGGGTGGAGATGAGCCACCTTGCCACTGATGAGTAAAGCTTTCATAAATTCCTGCTTGTGTTTTAGAAATAATATATTAATAGGGCAAAGCCAGGTATGCACAAGAGCTATGGCCGTGTCTCACCCTCTTCACGATGGTTTGAGGCCTGTGAGTCTGTTAGATGGCACAGAAATCAGGTAACACAGAGGCTGTTTTTCCACAGTTTGCAGACAGAGCTTACATTTTGTTGAATAACACTGCTAAACTATTAGCGTGATAACAATGTTGCTAAGTAACATTTTAAAACATGTGGTTATTTACTTGAAATTAATTTTTAATTAGAACAGTATCTGTGCACTCACAGCCTAGGAGAAACTAGCGCAGCCCAGAAATGGTAACTCCAGCAGCCGTTAAAAGGTAGAAATAATTAACATATCATATGGGTCTACTGCCACAACAGATTCATTTACCTGATGTTAAACCCTTTTTGAAAGAGTTGCTCTATTTGCCTCAGCTTTCTTCTTTTTAGACAACACAATGCCCAAATTTTAAAATCTCTCCTTTTAGGCCAGGTTTTCTACACCTGTAATCATCCTTGCTACGGTCCACCAGAGCCTCTCCAGATGCTACATATTCTTCTCGAACCGAGCAGCCGGCGAGGCTTAGCAGCAGTGCGCAGAGCGGGGCATTCCCGGGCACCGGCACCGACGGGAGGGCCCCGGCAGAGGCCAAGCGGGAATGTGCACCACACACCCCCTGCAAAGGCCGCGCTGCCACCGCCACAGTGCCCCGGGGCTGCCCGGCTGCCACCGCAGCCCGCGGCACGGGTCACCACACCGAGCACCAACCGGCACACGCGGCCCTGTCCCCACGCCGGACCGTGGCATGGGAAATTTAAAGCCGAAAGTTCCTCTCTCGCCAGGCGCTCGGCAGCACTGCAGCCCCCGCAGCCCCGGCTCCCGAGGGAGCCCGCAGCTCCCCGTGGCACCCACACGGCGGGCACAGAGGGTGAACCAGCAGCCGGGGGCCGGGGAATCCCGGGGCAGAATCTGTACTACAGTCGTGTGAAACGAGTCCTCTCCATAATCCAGTTTCTATCATTGCATCATTTAAAAAAAAAAAAAAAAATCCCTTACACTGTGCAATGTTATTGGTGAAAGCAGAAGGTGAAGCAAATTTAATTTAGTTTCATATTCTTTTTTTTGTCGCTATAACAGCCTCTTGCTGCCTTTTTAATTGAATTTTGCTTGTGACAACCAGTATGACCAACAGAGGACAGCACATCCATTTCTTTTAATGATTAAAAGATCCTGAGCTTGAAGCTGCCATTCACTTTTTCACTCAGGAAATGAGAGTGACGGGCAGAGTGGAGCAGTGTGCCATAAGTAAGCCAGCCAGATTAAAAAGGCCTTTTTGCAATTAACTAGAGCTGTTTTGAATTCCAGGAGATTACTTAAAGTAAATCTGCTTCTAACCAGGCATTATTGCTAATGAAACACTGTGGGTGCATGTCTCTGAAACCTGGGTCTGTATTTTGGCGCAATTGTTTACTGAGCACTGCAATAATAGTTAAACACACTTAGGAGTCAAAGCACACTCAAGAGCGTCAGGTGAACTCTGCTAATTCCCCTTCAAAACCGCAGACAGACAAGGTGTCTGTAACGAAGTTTTGATTAAATGTAAGTGTTCATAAAACACTGAAGTGAAGCCAACTCCAGTGTTTTTATTGCATTCGATTTGGGGGCAGAGAAGACTCTGCAAGTCATAATGAAATTCAAAGAACAAACCCGAGGATTTCATGTGGCTGAGGGGAATTTCATTAAGGAAATCCAATTAACCTGCAAGAGTTGCACACATTGAAATCTATTATCTTCCCCCAAAAGCTGGCTTTGTGGTTTTTATAGCAACCTTTGCTATTCCTGGATAAATAATGCTTTATTACAAATGCACTGACATCTTTATATAATCAAGAGCATAAAAAAAATCTTAATTCATCTTTGCTTTGCAAACATTCAATTCTGCTTCCTATGAAACATATCAAATAGTGTTTTTTAAGAAGATATGAGTCAGGAAGCATTAGGTGTTAGACACTAGCATAAAGCAAACACAGATTTAGGAGACACATGAGGAATAATGTGGCTCCTGACAGCGTGCGAGTCTGCATTTGTCGGTCAGGGCCTGATCCTGTGAATTGCTGAACTGAATTAATTAAGAGCCTAAGATACCATTAAGTCCATGGGGACTGACGGTGCTCAGCAATACTCAGTGTTGAAGCCCTTAAATAAAAGCCAACCTACAAATTCCCATTCATGCGAGTAACAATATTGCACACATCTACAGCGGGGACATGAATTATTCACATCAGTGTAGCATGAAAGATGCAAACGGCAAAGCCTGTTCAAAATAACACACAAACACTCAGTGTTTCTGTGACATGTGAGAGGGTTACCATTTGGCCCATTTTTCACTCATATGCATATTCCTTTTATTTGCTGCGTGATAGGTCTGATACGAGGATGTGGGGAAAATAAATACAGGAGATAGACATCTAATAAACATTAGTAGAAAATGAGGAAAGGACGTTACTGATTAGCATTCTTCCCATATGAAACTACTAGATTGTATCAGAGAAATGTGAGTTAAGTGTTTTACCATTCTTTTTTTTTTAAACCATTATCTGATCAGAGAAGCATGAAAAGCACTTTATTGCCTTTTTTTTATCCCTGTGCTAGGAGCCCTCTGCAGGAAGTGAAGCTGAATTTCACAGATCTTCCCTTTCTGACGTCTCCCGAATTTCTAGGAATACCCCTTCCCTGTTACTATATTTGGTGGTAGTTTCTAGGAAAAAAAATAATTTTCGGACGGTCTTGGACTCACCACACCTCCTCTCGGAGGACTGTGCGCCCCGGGTCTCCTGGCACGGCCCCCGCGGAGTTGAGGAGCTCACGGCTCGGGCTCACAACTCCCGGCGCAGACTGCACGTCTTTGTAGCACTGTTGGAGGAATGAGCATGGAGAAGGAGTGGGAAGGGGAGAGGTGTCTTTGTGGCAACAATGAGTGAATCTTCTCTAGTTTTTTTCCTGGTGGCTGCTCTTTTTTTTTTTTTTTTTTTTTTGTCTCTTTTTTTTTCTTCTGTCTCTTTTTTTTTTCTTTTTTCAAGGAAGAGGATCTTAATGAAAGAAAAAAAAAACCCTCTGGATTTTTTTTTCCCTCCGCTTCCCCCTCTCCCCCTCCCCTTGATGTGGCCTCTTGTTTAGCTTGTGGCGTGACCGTGATGAAGAAATGTTTCAGGGCGCCTGGCAGGGTGATCTTTTTATGTAATGAGTCAGGATTTTGCCAACGGAAGGAGCCGGCTCGGAGCGAGGATCGGAGGGCTGTCTCCTTTCAAGAACGGGGACCTGCCCGGCGAGCGGCTCCCTGTGCTCGGGATCCCCGCTCGCTGCGGGCACTGATCCGTTCCCGGCTCGCGGGGGCACCGCCGCGGGCACCGACAAGTGGTGAGTTGCGCTCTCCTTCCGCGCCCCCGCTCCGCTCCGCGCCGCCC